>QRFJ01000529.1:0-309987 GCA_006176705.1 Cocos nucifera | reverse complement strand
GCTTGCTGGCCCAACACTGCCATGTTGGTTACTTTCTTAGGGACGGAGTTGTCTCTTCGAAGTAATTGTTGTTTAGAACCGTTTTACCGTGTGAATTTTGGGCCATCCAATAAAATATTATTGCATCATCTATTCTTAGAAAAGGTTTACTGTTAATCATGGTTAGCTAGGTGTTAATCTTTGCTGTTTTAGATGAAAAAAGTTCACTCTTTTTAGATGATATGATAGTTTTTTATAGGATGATCTAAAATTTATGGGGTGGAACAATTCTAATCAATAATAATTTTCTGTCTTTAGTTGTTTTGGTGAACAAAGAAAGCCGACGTGGCCATGCCAGAACGGCATGCCAGGTGATTGTTTGCATGAGTTTTGTAGTTGGGATATAACTAGCACAATGCCCGGGCGTTGC
Organism: Cocos nucifera; assembly: GCA_006176705.1. Classification (NCBI taxonomy): domain Eukaryota; kingdom Viridiplantae; phylum Streptophyta; class Magnoliopsida; order Arecales; family Arecaceae; genus Cocos; species Cocos nucifera. The sequence continues at coordinate 309,578 of QRFJ01000529.1, read as the reverse complement.
CCGGTCTATTAATTTTGCAAATATAGATATAAAAAAATTTGACATTCAAATTAAAATATATATATATATATATATATATATATATATATATATATATAAATTTATAATTTAGAAAAATATTGGTAAGAGTTTGTCATGTTATAGATAGAAAAATAGTATGTATAAATTGAGTTGGATTATTTGGGAAGAAATAAGAAAGTATAAAAGATCATCCTCTATTATATTATATTTATTTAAATTATTAAAATAATAAATATGTCTCTCGCTTCTCAATATCTTTATTGGTAAAATAATAAATATATATTTAAAATAATAAATATTATTAAAATAATAAATATTGTATAAATTAATTTTTATACAATATCAGATCTTCAATCCAGCAATATCTTTGTTGGTGGTCCTTTGCATACATTCACCTAAAAGAAAATAGAGAAAGAAAATTCATTCCGTTGCATTCAGTTCTGCTGAATATTCTGAGAGAGAAAAATGGAAAGGCGATTCATCAACTAATGAAGACATTTGAAGAAAAATGAAACTTTTCTTTTAGAAAGCAGAAACTAATTCTGTGGTATGTTCAATCCTCGATGATAGCATTATCTGACACAGTAAGCATTCATACAGGAGACTCTTAGCTACAGCTTTAATAACATGAACCAAAGTATAAAGGAGCAACCGTAGCCATTTACCCAAACAAACTCTCCCAGGAACTTCTAGCAGAGACTGGGTGCAAACCAAATAGGCTTCATCGAATCATTTGAAGGCCTTTCCCACCCACACCATATGAATTCATAGCTGCCATTCTTTATGTTCAGCATTTCTATTTGATGAAATTTATTCTTAAATCTCTGAAAAATGTTATCAGGATTTTTAAAATAAATGCAATCCTCTCCGAATCCAGCAAAATTAATCGCGCAGATCATTGACCAGTGATCTTCTGCCGTCCAAAACAGTGCCTTATCTTCGATGCTTTCAATCTCAGACCATCCGGAAGCAGGCCGTCCACTCAAATCGAGCTTAAAAAGCTTCAAGTCCTTCTTGACATTATCATCCCGGTAAAAGAATCTGGTATCATGGGCAAGCAATCACCTTCCTTGGTAGTGTCCACCATATACCATGTGAACCTTATATGAATCTTTCCCGATGCAGTGACTCTAAATAAAAATGAAAGCATATCGATACAACACTTTCACACCAAATCAGTCAGCCATTTGAACAACCATTACATAATTTAAAGCAATTATGATATGAGGGGATTACCAATTCATGAACCCACCCAAACCAATCAACAGTAAATAATAACAAAACACAATTCAAATAACAAATTATTAACATGTTTATCATTATTACTGATAATATTTAAAGATAGATATAGATTTCAATATAAAGGCACACTATAAACATAATCATTTACTTTTGCAATATAATTTGAGCAAATAGGGAAATAAAGAAAATATTTGAAGTAACAATTTAGATCAAAACAAACTACAACAGTGAAATTGTATCGAAATCAACAATTTAAGATGTTTATAATGTATTAGCTATAGTGAACTATGGAGCATAATCTTAGGATCTTAGCATATAATGCTTTCTTTCAGATCATTCAATCTTCATCAGAATAGACGATTTCATTCTTCCTTGATTGTTTGAATGTGGTTGATGGTTGGGTGAATTTTCGTCAGTTATCTTTTCAAGATCAATCTCTTCTTTAGAGTCATCCTTCTCATGCTTGTCCATACCATCGTTGTTTTGTTGTGGCTGCATTATAAAATATATTTGTTAGTAGTTATTTGTTTATAAATATTCAAATAATTTATATTTTTTTGACATTACATCAATTATGTCTTCAAACTGCATTGCAATATTCTTCTTAATTAATTTGCATTTGATCTTCCAAATGGTCATTGGTGTCACTGCTATTTCTTTCCTTCTTTGGTTCCTACATGAGTGACAATGTAATTAGTATAAGATAAGAGACACATATGATTAATTTAATGAGGCAATAGTGAAGTGTTTTACTATGGACCTGAATATTTGAGGTTGATAATGTAGTTCATCTTGATATTTCACCTGTTTTGTGTATAGTAACAATCTGAAATAGTAGTAAATTATAGTTTAAGTCTATTTTCTATAATCGTAACAGAAATATGAATATAGACTAAATAGCATATTTATTTAATAGATACCTTTGAATGTATAGGTGGCAGTGCAATTGACGCAGAAGTGCTACCTACTTTGTCAATGCTGGTAGCCAGTAATGGTAGCATATGGTTAAAGATTAAACTTTTTAAATAACATAGTAATTAAATCATCTAACATATATCTAACCTGGAGTTGTTTATTTTTTATGAATTCTTCTTCTAGTTTTGCATCTGGAATGAATGTCTTGATCACTGTATAATTGTCAAAATCCTCGAATTACATTATAGGTCGTGACCTTTATTTGGAAAATACATATCCTGCTATGTAGTTTGTTGATGATAGGAGGAATCTCTTCAGCATCACCATTTTGTACATTTAGAAGCTCCATGGCTGATATTTGGAGTAATTTTTCCGTTTCTTTATCGAATATCACAAAAACGGCAGATCCAGTATCATCTTCAACATCAATATGTACTTTGTATCTATAGATTATTGTAGACTCTATAAGCACCGGGAGTTCATAAACATGATAAATGAATGATATATTATAAGATTATGGAATATCTTACCTTGCAGTTGGGAATTCAGAGATTTTGTTGCATGCAGCACACCAAGAGTAGTTGTTGACCTTATTAACTTTCTTTTTTGCACTTTTCACATGCCATATAATACCAACCTGAAGTGCTATATTTATATTTTTGATCATAGCAATGACTGTGCAGATTTTTGTATCAGAATCTTTTTCCAAATCTATTTCAAAAATTTGATTGATAGTGTGTTTGTTCAGGAACTGATCTTTGGTTGGCAACCTGCTTATTCCATCTGTCTGAAGCTGTTGTACTTGACTTAGTTGGATCATGTATCTATTATTGGTTTATTTTAAATAAAGTCTAAGGATGAACATGAATAATAAAATTTGCTGATATTTTGTATTTATATTTGACAATGTACCTTTGAAAAATTTCCATTGTTTGGGATACTTGCAAATTGAGATAAGTTCTTGATGTATAGGTTGAAGATAATGTTATTTTCCCTACAAATTTGTAGGGTTAGATTTGTTTTATATTGTTGTTTATATTGCTTTTGACAATCACAATGGAAAATATTTAATTTACCCATATATTGCTTGACTAATGTGGATGTGATGATAAAGATATGTGGTAGATTGAAATCAATTGCCACATCCCTTTGAAAATTTTTAGCAACATCTCCCCATAATGTAGTGTCTATATGTTCATTGCTGTTTAGAAAAAAATAAATTTAATATAAAGGTAAATACAGATAAAATCATATAAAATCTTGTTTAGTAACATACTTGTCTAAAAGCAACCTAATAACGCACTTGTGCGTCATGGTTGATCGTGCTTCAGTAATCTCAACTGGAGTCATAGCAATAATCTTTCCAATAGCATCTAAGTTCATGAAGTAAGGGTTGTTTAAGTGCAGAGTCTTAATTTGATGTCTATGTACAAAATATAAACCAATAAATTTACCGGTAAGAATCTTTGTGTCGTTGACTCTTCTTTCCATTTCCTGGAATGAAATAAATTCAAATTGGTTGATTCGGATTTTGGCCTCAGTATCAGTGATTTCCTTCAAAAAAGTACTGGTCCATGAATTATATTTTGTTGTCACAACTGATAGGTCTGTATCTTCCCTCCTGGGGAACAATCTTGATATTTAATAAAGTACATAACTCCTCTTATTGTTGTCTCAAATTTTGTCATCAGTCCTTTTCTTACCATAGCATGTATCAATTGATCCTAATTAAAAAGGAATGTAACATAATTATTTATTTTACACATGAATTTGTAATTGGGTACTTATAGTCTTGAAGAATATAATCAACAAAATTACCTGATCATCTAGCATGATCATGTCCAAACTCCTGACTTCATTGTTTCTTTTCAAATTTAGAGGACGCCATACTCTAAGTATCCTTGCTTGGATTGCCCAGTTTGTTTTTTCTGAATTTAGTTGTTTGAATGATACAAATTCCATTTTGTTTTTCTGACATGTAACATGTTAGTAAATGGATTGAAGAGAAAAAAAAGAAGTGGTAGACATATTGTGTTGTTGTATTAAAAGAAGGAAGCAATTATAACAAAAACATTAAGATGAACATATAATTGATTCAGAAGATCAAATATGAGTTAAATAGGAAAATAGAAATAGTTTGAAACTTCAGTAAAGTGTCAAAGCAATGAATTGGATTTATAGGTGATGGGTGTCATCATTGGCTAAGATTTAGAAGTTTATAAACATCAATCTGAAAAGCAACCAGACATAAGCAAACATATGTTACCGGAAATAGATGTGAGATTGTAGATAAGGGGTGAAGCAAAGTGAGCATGTAAGAGTGGCAAAGCAAATTAATTACTTGGTAGCTAAGGACTCCTTTAATAAGGTGCAATTCATACTTATGATGCTGGTAAGTCTAGTAAATTGAGAAATCAAGGATGCTATAAGGTTAGTTTGTAGAATACATTCTATAAGCATAAAAAATAAAATATAAATTATGATGTAAATAAGTAAGCTCTACCATCCCGAACTAAGTCTTCAACAGGATTAGGTATCTCAGCACTAATAATCTGATCAATATCTTCAGTCGATGGTCTTTTATCTTGAGGATGGAGAAAGACTAATATATGGGCATGTGGTAGACCCCGTTTTTGGAATTCGAGTGTATATATCACTGAAAAAAATAGTGTGTCATATGTTGGTTTGTACCATTATAAATCAATCACACAATATATTTAGATATATAGATTTTTTCAAGAATATTTATTAATTTATGATCAAGATGTCAAAACAAATCAAATTTCTTAATTCATAAATTGATAATAGAATTGATTCAACAAAAAGAAACTAATGAATAAGGAAAAGAAAAGTACACAATTTTCTAGAACTATTATTCTTTTTTTTTTTGAGTTTTGGCATGACATAAGTAAAATAGTTGGATGGATGCTTTCTTGGTGCCTTATAGCTTAAAAATTGTTGCAAATTTGAAATCTTTCTATTCTTAGAGTATCTAATCAAGATCTAAATCTGGTTTAACTAATTTAATAATTATCATAATATTTATCATAATTAATGTTTCATAAGCACACAGAAATCAAGAAGTGAAAAATTGAATGTACCCGCTATTATTTTTTCCAAATATATGCCTTTTTTTAATATCTTTCATCAAATCATGTAGCTTAACATGGAATAGACGAATCCACTATGTCAGGTCTATCGATAGCACGTTCCTCCCCAAGTTTCGAAATAAATTGATTAATCTCATATCCATTTTGGATTGCATGTGAATGTAATGAAACAAATCTTGAGCATCCAGCCCATCTGCATATAGGCCATGGCATCTTGATAATTTTGCACCATGTATCTTGGACCACCAGTAAAAGAGGAAGGCAAAATAATTCTCTTTCCTACAGATGTGGTTATGCGATCACCTCTAACCATTGCATCATGCAACCCATTATACAAAGTTCTAAGAACTTGGCTGGTGAGAACGCACCCACCGCAATCTATCCTCCTCGATACATGTGTATGCATCAACAATGTACTACTCGGAATAATCTCTTAGACTTTAAAAGAGTATGTCCTTCAACCATTCTTTGCTGAATGCGGTAAGCATAGTATTCTCTCATAGTGACGTGTTTATCCAGATGTGAATTCCTTACACGACCCTCTGTGTATTTGATACCAAGGTCGGAATCCATCTTTGCCATAAGGAAAGAGTAATGGATATTGCAATGACATAAAACTTGGATGGAAGTTCTGTTATTTTTGTAAGACACCTTTTTCTTCTCATCGACTATGATATCACGTCTCCTGATCTGTGATAGCGAAATCACCCACAATTAAAGCTGCAATTTCGCCAACATTAGGCAAGTCGTATTGCCTTCCATCTCTTTTCCTGCCACTTAATAGTCATAAGCGCAAGGACCCAACTTCACCTTCTTTAAATCTATCCCATGCCATCCTGAATGTTTTCATCAGAATATTATGTTCATCAAGCATTTTGAGAAGTGAAGTCTACTATTGAAGGATTAATAGATTGTCTCAAGTCTCCATTAGTGACAGCATTGATTCTATTTGAGACTTCATTATCGGTATCATAGAAGCAAATTGAGGTTTGTTGCCTGACGAAGGAAGCAATGATCCTATACGGTGAACATTCTGACCATTCAATCGAAACACATAAGGCCCACTTGACTTATTTATACTTGAGTCTATATTTCCTCCCATAGATGTGAATGAAAACAAACAATTGTAGAACCTAATATTATTCCAAAATTCAGCTGCATCCCTATCATGTGGATTATCCAAAAAGTGTTTTAGGGGTTGTGGAGGAACTCTAAGCAACGGTAACTTAATCTTTCCATTTGCACAACATAGAAAGAATTTTGGTTCTTTTGGATTTTCTGCATTTCACAGTGCATTCTTGATACCACATTAATGCCCCGCATTCTTTACACATACATTCAGGTGGCCCAAAATCAAGAGTCTCATTATAAAGTGTTCCTACACAACAATGATAATAGAAAACAGAAGTAAATATTTTTCTTCACAATTCTAGGATCATTTTAAGTTTGCATCTCAAAGAGAGTTTTAGAAAACACACCTTCTGGTTGTATGGCAGCAAGTTTTTGTTTTCTTGCTGTTTTTCTCCCGCTTGCTACGTTTCCCTCTGTTATTTCAACTAATACAACAAAAATAACCATTTAAAATGTATTTATTACATTTTATAGGTAACAAAAAAATATTTTATAGGTAACAAAAAAGCAGCAATTCATATATATTATGCATAACTGGTATCAAATTCAATTTTGACTCTTTAGCATCATGGATTTGTAGTATGACATGGATGAGAATCAATATCTTAGTTCTAGCAATTGTTTCATAACATATAATCTTCATAATTGATGCAATTGTTTTTCTCTCTAATCTTTATTGTATTTATTCTTTACCCCAGTTGACTACTTCATGCATGTCTGTTAGATATCAGCACAGAATTTGCCATCTTCATGCACTTCAAAATTGACACCAAGTATGATATATGTATGTCTAAAATCAACAAATATTTCAAAAACATTATTGTACTATCTTATCAACACTTCCAATGAACATGCAGTTTTTCAATCCACAAAAGATGTCTGTTTTGGTTTGATTCATTAATTTAATTCAATCGTTTGGAATTGTGAGCCATCTTAGTTTAAGTATATCGAAATGCAGCAAGATGGGGTTGTAAGGTATCAAATAACTATATTGTTGATAAAATCATTTGCTATAATAGGTTTTAGGATAGAATTTCTAGATGAACTACCTGGATTTTGGAGCTCTTCTTCTACAGGCATGTTCATAAATTTCATAAAATAATGAAAAATAGCAAAATGATTTACCTCCATGTTTCCTTCTGCCATTTTCATATCGGATTTGCACTGCATAGCACCATATTAAACAACAAACATGTAAATTGGTTCAACATGCTATGACAGGAAAATATATATATATATTAAAAAAATTATAACAAAAAAATATTCAACATTGTTTTTTTTATAGAAAAAGAAATAATCTTCTTATTACCATTGCATTTATTTTTGCCTTCTTCATCTGCACAATGAACATGTTTTCTTGTTGCACCCATTGCATTTGGAGACATTATGTTATCATTCTTTAGCTTTAGTCTTTTTTTGTCCGAGTTTTTGTTTTCTAAATCTCCTTGCCTCTCTAGCTAAGTCTTTCCTTTGTGGTGCTAGATTAGTAACGAAATCGATCGACGGTATATTTCGTATTTCATGACGGCTTAAATGTTGCCATTTAGATCATAAAATTTTCTTTCTGCGACACCTCGCTAATGCTTCTCACATCCATTATTTTATATCTTATGAAAATAATCTTGAAACAATGAACAACTAATGCATCACAATGCGATGCTAGTAGCATACGCAAACATACACACACACACAGACACACACATATATATAATTAACTGTATATATCTATATACGTATAGGCATTACATTTTATGACGATAATAAAAGGAACACAGACATTCTACAATATAGAAAAATAGTAAAAGTGAAAGATGTTATAATGGAAACCTCAGCAGTAAAAACGAAATTATAACTCTAGCAAAATTAATAAATAGAACAGATGCAAAAAGATAGTTTAGAATTAAGCAAAATAAATACTTTGGCATGAATAGATAAGATTAATAAGTAGCTATAATGAAAGTAGAAGCAATCATATCTATTGGTCAACAGGACTCACTTTATTCTACCAGCAAAAGTGCTTTGTTCTGGAATAAGGACAGTTAGCATATGTTAAAGAGATGCAACACCAGCAAATGCAGAGCCTGCTCAAAGTTTGAGAACCGACTTGGTAAATAAAATATAAAGTAGAAACTACTCAGGATAACAGCATTTACCACTCTACTTGCTTTTTGTTAGTAAGAAGAATTTCAGATGCATGCTTTCTGTTTGCAAGTTTTGACAAAAAAAAAAAAAAAAAAAAAATGCAGCTGTAGACTTAGATGATTTAAATTGTCCTACTTTCAGTTGTAGATATTTTCAAATGTTTTTATGGTTTCAATAATCACATGGTAAATCACTGAGAAGTATATCATGCCTATGTATTTCTGAAAAAGCATGCATACGATGTTAAAGAAAATGCAGTAATGCCTATGACCTTGTCTGTGTAACACTATATGTGAACTTTGTGCATCTTTTATTCCTCTTGTAGGTACATCATGGACTATATGTAGTAGAATGTGCCCATAATTATATACATGATTATGGTCTACCAATATTACAGTTTGGTTTCTTAACTCATTCAATCCTTTACTCGCTCTTAGAATTCTTGGTGTGAGAAAATTTATTCCCTACCATCACTCTTCCTAAAGGCATCAAAGACATATTTGCCAATCTACACCATAAAATTGATTTACTTGTGATTATAGGCATAAAATTGATTTACTTTTCATTATAAGCATTACATATTATGACCATAATAGAAGGAACACAGATAATCTGGAACACCCCAAATCGTGCATCGTACAATTTATGTTATAATACCTTTGCTGTTATAATATTCCAAAATTCCATTTATGGTACTCTTCTCTTATTATAAAGTTTATTTTCCATTCTTGAATTGTTATGCTACTTTTTGTAAATGAATTCGAAAGTGCACATTCCAGATTTACCACTCTACTTGCTTCTTGTTAGTAAGAAAAATTTCAGATGCATGTTTCTGTCTGGAAGTTTTGACAAAAAAAATGCAACTGTGGACTTAGATGATTTAAGTCATCCTACTTTTAGTTCTTAACTCATTCAATCCTCTACTCACTCTCAGAATTCTTGGTGTGCAAAAAATATTCCTTACCATCGATCTTCCTAAAGGTATATGAACTCGATGTGCACATTCCAGATTTACCACTCTACTTGCTTCTTGTTAGTAATAAAAATTTCAGATGCATGTTTCTGTCTGGAAGTTTTGACAAAAAAACATGCAACTGTAGACTTAGATGATTTAAGTCATCCTACTTTTAGTTCTTAACTCATTCACTCCTCTACTCACTCTCAGAATTCTTGGTGTGCGAAAAAATATTCCTTACCATCAATCTTCCTAAAGGCATCAGAAAAACTTTTATTTCATACCAAATAAAAAATTTACTACCAATAACTGCATAAGATCTACGAAGAGACGAACCTGATCAAAGGCAAGTACGAAAAAGAAAAATTTTGGTCAAATGCTTGCCTAATGATTGCCGCAGGATTACGTCACGCTACTCCCTGCATCCACAATCAAGGCGAACTCCCAATCCAGAGCCGTATCTACTAATTTTGGCAAATATAGATACGGAAAATTTTGAGATTCAAAATAGAGTATATCTATCTAATATTGATTCAATTATGAAATTGAGTAATTTGATATCAAGAGCATTTTACCTGTAATAGATTGAAGACAGAAGATATTGGAAAGATAAATCTGATCATCTGGGAGGACTTCTTAAATAGAGTGCTATTCACGTCTATAGCACTACCAACAGACGTTTCTTTTTGAAAAGGCAATAAAAGCATCAGCACAAACATAGATATTAAAACATAGAGATAAATCTGATCAAACCATCATTTGAGACGTTTCTTTTTGAAAGGCAATAAAAGCATCAGCACAAACATAGACATTAAAACATAGAGATAAATCTGATCAACCATCGTTTGAGCTTCCCTTTTGGCCGCTTTATGTCTCTGACTCAACCGGTTATGTTGAGGAACGAAAAATTGAGGAATACCAGGAAAACATACGAAAAATGGGAAAGATTATTAAAAAAATAAAAAAAAACCTCTCGCCCGCTTACTCTCGAGTACGAAAGCCTCCCCACCAGATTAAATCCGAAAAAAAAAAATCTATATAATATTAAACCAAATCCCCAATATGAAAGAGGTGTAAGTATGTGTATCGGGGCTCAATCCAGCTTGCAGTAAATAGCACAGATAGATCTTCGCCTCGCCGAGGTTCCCCTCCTTACAGTAGCCATTGATCATGGTATTATACGTATAAATGTTGGGAAAGATCTCACCTTTCTGCATCGATTCGAACAAATCCTTCATCTCAGCGATCATCGCGAACCTCGCGAGGGCCACAAACAGCGCGTTGAAGCACCGGAGGGTCGGCGTGAAGCTGAGTCTATCCAGGGCTTTGATTGAATCGAGAATGGATCTCATTTCTTCGGCGGAGGAGCAGGATTTTATCATGAAGATTGAATTTGGTCTGAGCCCAAGGATAACCATTCATTCATGATTTCGGACGTACAATCCATAAGGAGATGAACTTTGCGGAGGAACATGGTAGATTTAAGTTGAGAAAATGGATGGAAGGCAGTGAATTGTGTTTTGATTTAAATGAATGCCTTATGGAGATTGATGATGGAGGTTCAAGATGTTGGATGAAGTGTTTTGAAACTTAAAACCATCTTGGCACTCGGGTTCTTCCCATCAACAGATTAACTTGCTGGAACACATAAAATAATAAATAAAATAAAATAAAATAAAATATTAAAATTTGAACGGCAAAAGTAGTATATCCCGAAACATGTAAGGATAAGATTGCATGCATTTAACCCTTTCCAGCATTTGGCGCCGGGAGTCTCGTGCATGAAAGAAAATGTGCCATACAAAGGCAAGGTGTGAAATATGGATGGTAGGGCGTGTCTCATGCATGGACATAGTTCATATTATACAGCAGATGTATGAAAGACTTGTAAATTATTCAACTTCATATTATATAGCAGATATATGGAAGACTTGTAAATTATTCAACTTCAGTAATATTATGAGCCAACCATGGTCAGTCCACAGTATTACAAACGTAATACTTGTCTTTGAACTAAAATCTCCTAAAGAAAAATCATCTAAACATGGAGGGATGATTTTTTTTTTTTTTTTTTTTTTTTTTTATCATTATTGGAAAATACTGCAAGACTACGATCAAGTTGGTTTGCCCGATCAGCCTAGAAACCAAGATGCAAGGCAACTGAAATGAGGGAAGGCCCAAGAATGAGCTTAATAATTTCTTAGTGTTTAGTCTCCTACAACATTAAAAAAAAGAAAAAAAGAAGAAATTGCAACAATTCTTGTTTACCTCTACCACAGATTACGAAGAAGAAGAAGAGGCTGCGCATATCTGCCAATTTTTCTTCACACTAAAAGATGATTTTCTTAAATCGCTGCAGAGGAATTTTTTGTAGAGGAGAAGATTAACACAATAAAATAGGCATGCCTATATTTTGCTGCACAACCTGGGGATTCTTTGGCTGTTTTATGGAGAACCATGAAACCTAAAAGACGTAGAAAGGAGAAAAGAACAAGTGGAAAACATTTCATGCATTGATTACGCTCAATGTATGGTTCTTTTAAATTAGTTCTTCATTTTGGGTTGCTGATTTGTTAAAATCCAGGAGTCATACGATCGAGAATGCCGATCAACAAAAATTGTTTATGCTTTTATTTATATACATTATAGATTACAAACAATTCTCTTAATTTTTCATCGACAGATGGTGCTTAAAATTGCTCTGACAGCAAGAGGTAACGATGCTAGATAGCAGATTGAGGACATGTTTGGTCGGAGAGAATACTATTCCTATTCCGATTCTAGGGGGAAATAAGAATGCTTCAATTCTTCAAAATCTAATTCAGGCTCTCACCTCGTATTTAAATTCATTTTGGTTCCGATCTGATTTCAATCATGAATTAAACCAAATGCATCCCTAGTTTCTTAGGCTCCGTTCGGTATCGATTTTGTTTTCTAATTAATTATTTCCAAGGGCCCAAGGTGAAAAACGTACGACACCAAACTCCCAGCTGACGAAACCTTTTGCTTTTTCAAATTGTATTGCGAGAATTTCTAGAGGCATTTTTCCTTTTTTTTGTGGTAAAGAAAATTTCTAGACGCTTTGGAAGCAAGGACTTATTGCTTTCAGAACTAGCGACTGCCAGGTTCGGTGTAACTTTTGTTTTCCATATGTATCTATCTCCACTTGGGATTTTATTAGTTTATAGAGAAACAAAAATATGAGAACAACGATGATGCATGCCAAACAGATTCTTAGTTTCTTCGGTACTTCCTCCTTTTTATCTGTTTTGTTTCTTCTCTCTTCCCTTGATATTTGCCTATTTTCTTTGTCTTATTCAATTAATTTGCCTCTTTCTCTTTTCCATCTTTTCTCCTTTATTTTATTTTTTTTCCTTTTAGCCTCATTTAGATAATTTCATAACCTCGAAAGCTACTAAATTCAAAGAGTTCTCATATGTTTCGAACGAAAAATGCAATACTTATAGCTGGTCCATTGACAGCAGATTTAATATTCTCGCATGATTATATGGATTGGCTGCTAGCGATCCCATCTTCACCATATATCATAATCTCAAATAATTTCAGTGGATCTTGTGCTTCTTCTAAAAGAAAAATAAAATTGTTTGCACGATTATAAACACAAGCACATGAGTTAAGGATATATTTGTGATTTTGATGTATCAATGATTACATGAGGGAAATGTGTAATCTACATAACCATGTAGACAGGTACCCCGCAGTTTTTCCCTACTTAATTGATAGATGGCCTCAACATGAATCAGATGTGGGGATCGTTTGGAGAGAGTGGAGTCATCACATTAATGTATGGGTGAGTTCTACCTATCTATACATGCATGATGGTTTGCTAGCACCCATCATTACCAATTAGGTAAGCAGAAGAACACTAGATAGTTGTAGAATGGAATTCTAGTTGCTTAACAGGAGATGGTAGATGGTCTCAGTTTTCTTATATGCATTGCTTGTGATCCTAATCATCCAATGGTTTGTCTCAGTGGTGCACTTGTAGAAAATTTGTGGCCATATTTGAGCTGTCATTGGGCTAGGCATATTTAAAATTTGGATATAATTATGTTTGCCATAATCAGACATTGATTCTATATCCTGCCTTATATTTAGGACATATTTGATAGGAGGGAGTTGGACTCTGGACGGGAATGAAAATGAATGACTCCTATTCTATCCATGTGGATGAGGAGATTTCCATTCCCATTCCTCTCCATTCCAATTCCAGACGGGAATGAGAATGTTTCAATCCTTCAAACCTAATCTCTACCCATCCCTAGTATTCAAATCGCATTCCAATTTCGATGATAGTCACAACCCAAATGCGTTGGAGGATATGGCCATTCCAATTCCTATTCTGATCTATTTCGATTCTGTTTCTAGTTATAAACTAAATGCACCCTAAATTGATTCATTGAGAGAAGATTCATTTCTTGATTCCTCATGATAACTTTGTCGAAGGCAAATGGCAAACCAATGTGTATGTAATGTACCTCAATTTTTATTGATCTAACGATTGATTTTGATGATGACAAAGAGTTTTGAGTATAATTTGTTATGTTACTAATATATTTTTGAGGATGTGTAGTTTAAATTCCAAGTGCTCACAATGCTCTAAGTGATTTTCATCAATTAAATTGAATACCATTAATCAAGAGGTTATCGAAGAAAAACTAGACTTGACATACTTTAAAAAGGATGGTTAATGAGAGTTAAATCAAGTTCAGAAAGCAAGTCTAGTCTACAATTGAATTTGGAGAAGAAAAGCTGCTAAAAACCTCATGGCATGCTTGGCATGGAACTTAGTCGACTAAGTCAAGAGTTAGTCGATTCAGTCTCGGAGAATAAAAAAGATAAAAAATACAGAAAGATCAAAATTCAGGATCTAGAGGATTTAGTCGACTAAGTCAGAAAGTTAGTTGACTCGGTCTCAGAGAACAACGGTAAGATAGAAAGGTAGATTTTCAAGCTTTGTTTACTTAGCAGACTAAGTTAGATTGAGCAGATTAAGACTTAGTCGACTTAGAGAAACTTAGTCGACTAAGTTCACTGTAACGATTAGTTTTTTCAGAATTATACTTTTTAGTTTCAACTTTTTTTCAATGGCTATTTTCTTATTTCTAATGACTAGATCACTTTTGAAGACCTCCAAAATGAATTAAAATAGTGAAAAATCTTAAAAATATATAAGAAAATATTTTGAGCATTAAAGAGAGCTTTTTGAGAGTTTCATTGAGTATTTATTGAAGAAAGCCAAATGAGTGAGCTAAAAAGAGAAGAGAAGGAGTTGATTTTAAAGTTAACCTTTGTCCTTCCACTATAAATCATCCTCAAGTAACTGAGAGCATGAGTGAATTGAAGTGAGGAAGCAATCAAGTTAAGAATCAAGGAGCCTCATCATCACTCAAGCATTCAAGAAGAAGTTAAGCATTCAACTATCATTTTTCAAACTTCTTCCGATTCTTCAAAGAGTTTTTATTTTTCTAATCTTAATCTTTGTATTTTTATATTTTATTTGTTTACAAATTTCTTGGGGTGAGAAACTTAGGTTGGTCTAAGCCTATAGTTGGACATTGTAAAGATTTGATTGGTGAGCCTATGACAAAATCAATCGGGATTGATTATTAGTTCGAAGAAAAATAATCACTTATGAGATTTTGGTTGATGATCTGGAGAAAATCAATTGGATTGATTGTAAGCTCGAAAAATAATCTTGTATGATTTTGGTTGGTGAGCCAGAAAAAATCAACTGAATTTGATTGTGAGCCCAAAAAATAATTGGATTATAATTCTAGTTCTGAATTATAATTAAATTCTTAAGTAATTTATTTGGAGAGTGGACGTAGGTGCCGAGTTTGGTGTCGAACCACTATAAAAGCTTGGTGTTTGTGGTTGTGTAGTTTCATTTCTATTATTCTTCATTTATATTTATGTTTTGCTTTATTTCATCAAGCATATAGCATTAAAATTCAGCATATTCATAGTTCAAATTTTTAAATACCTAATTCACCTCTCTTGGATAGCCATATTTGAAAAAAATTTTAATTAAAAAAGAGAATTTCATGAAAGAAAAAAATTATTTGCTAAAGAAAAAAAAGTTATTTAAATTCTAAAAAATCTCTTATGGAAGAGAACTCAAAACTAAAAAAAAAGATTGAGATATTGAAGTCAATAGCTGAAAACTTCATATTTAGTTTTGAAAAACTTCAATCAATGATGAAAAATCAAAAATCTATTTTCCACAAAGCTGAAACTAATTTTAATTCCTTAAGAAAATAAAAATTTGTTAAGAATATATTTGGAAAAGCTTCAACCGAAAATCATTCTATTAAATGCCTTAAATGTAACAAAGTATGCCATAAAATTTTAGGATGTAATTTTAAAAGAATTGGCTATACTTTAGTTAAGTAAATTTGGATTCTAAAAGAAACCTGGAGCACTAACTCAAATGGACCCAAGAAAGCTTGGGTACCAAGAATTGCAAACTCATTTATACAAGTACACCGAGGATCCAATAGAATGAAAATTAAAGTACATATTATGCTTGATTTCATATTCAAATTTTTTAAAAAGCTCTAATCCTTTTAAAGCTTAAAAGTATATACTTAAAAATTTAATTAAAAAGATCATATTCATTCAAAAAGAGAGAAGAGCCTTTGATATTTGAATTCAAGTTAATTTCTGAAACTAAAAATACTTTAAACATGTTTTAAATCAAAAGACAAATTTTTTTCAAAGAAAACTTTGATGATAAATTTTTATATCTTATTGATTTTGATGATTAATCTTTTATCCTTCCCATGAGCTTTTTGATGCTGTCAAAAAGGAGAAGAGTTATTATTGAGTATATGCTGGAGCTTAACTAGAATGAAGTATATTTTTATTGTTTAGCGATTTTATTTTTTTTAAATATGTAATTCTTTAGAAATTCACTATATATTATTTTGTATATACTCAAAAATTTTATCATCATAAAAAAAAAGAGATTATTGATCTAAAGATTGATTTTGATGATGGTAAAGAATTTTGAGTATAATTTGTTATGTTATTAATATTATTTTTGAGGATGTGTAGTTTAAATTTCAAGTACTCATAATGATCTAAATAATTTTTATCAATTAAATTGAGTACTACCAATCAAGAGGTCATTGAAGAAAAATTAGACTTGACACACCTTAAAAAGGATGGTTAATGAGAGTTAAATCAAGTTTAAAAAGCAAGTCTAGCCTATAAATAAATTCAAAAAAGAAAAGCTGCTAAAAACTTTATGGCATGCTTGGCATGAAACTTAGTCGACTAAGTCAGGAGTTAGTTGACTCAGTCTCAGAGAATAAAAAAGATAGAAAGTACAGAAAGATTAAAATTCAGGATCTAGGAGACTTAGTCGATGAAGTCAAAAAGTTATTTGACTCAATCTCAAAGAACAGCAGTAGAATAAAAAGATAGATTTTCAAGCTTTATCCATTTAGCAGACTAAGTCAGATTGAGCAGACTAAGACTTAGTCAACTCAGAGAAACTTAGTCGACTAAGTTCACTATAACAGCTAGTTTTTTTAGAACTGCACTTTTCAGCCTCAATTTTTTTTCAATGGCTATTTTCTTATTTCTAATGGCTAGATCACTTTTGAAGATCTCAAAAATAAATTAAAATGATGGAAAAACTTAAGGATATATAAGAAAATATTTTGAGCATTAAAGAGAAGCTTTTTAAGAGTTTCATTGAGTATTTGTTGAAGAAAGCTAAAGAAGTGAGTTGAAAAGAAAAGAGAAGAAGTTGATTTCAAAGTTAACCTTTATCCTTCCACTATAAATCATCCTCGAGCAACTGAGAGCAAGAGTGAATTGAAGTGAAAAAGCAATCAAGTCAAGAATCAAGGAGCCTCATCATCACTTAAGCATTCAAGAAGAAGTTAAGCATTCAACTATCATCATTCAGACTTCTTCTGATTCTTTAAAGAGTTTTTATTTTTCTAAACTTAACCTTTATATTTTTATTTTTTTTTTCAAATTTTTTGAAGTGAGAAACTTGGGTTGGTCCAAGCTTAGAGTTGGATATTATAGTGGTTTGATTGGTGAGCCAAGGTTAAAACCAATCGGGGTTGATTGTTAGTTCGAAGAAAAATAATCTTGTATGATTTTGGTTGGTGATCTAGGAAAAATCAACTGGATTGATTGTGAGCCCAAAAAATAATCATTGTAAAGATTATAGTTGGTGAGCCTAGGTCAAAATCAATCGGATTAGATTGTGAACCCAACAAAAATAATCGAACTATAATCAATTGAGTGATTATAGTTGAATTTTCAAGTGGATTACTTGGAGAGTGGACGTAGGTACTGAGTTTGGTGTCGAACCACTATAAAATTATTGTGTTTGTGATTGTGTGTTATTGTTCTATTGATTTTATTCACTATACATTACATAGTTTATTTGATTTAATATTTAATTAGTTTAATCTACTCACATCTTAAGCTTAAAAATTTTAAATATGCAATTCATCCCTCCTCTTGGGTAGCCATACCTAGGCAACAATCTTCCTAGTAACAATTTTTTGGAATAGTTTGTAAATAATCAGCTGTATTTTAGGGCATGCAATAGAATGGGCTAGCCCACTATCTTAATGGGCTGAGTCTTTTTTTGGGATAATTATAGTTTCTCCATCTGAGATTAGGCTTGATTTTACTAAGCTCTCTATGATTTAAAAAGTAGCACCTAACCCACTCGTGGTTAGATCTGTTAGACATACTCTTGCTTTGGTATCCACCTGCATGTTAAAATGGGTTTTAAGGTTTTGTGGTCAGATCCGTTGGACATACTCTTGCTTTAGTACCCACATGCATGTTAAAATAGGTTTTAGGGTTCGTTTTCACTATGGTTTGAATGCTTTGTTCTTCCCCAAATCCCTTGATTTGTTGTGCACTTCTCCAGATCGAGCATTTTTCCATCGAATTGAAGCCTTAATTCACCTGATCGAAGAGAAAACACAAGTAGAAATTGAAAAAGAGGTACATTAATTTTTTTTATATGGATTTTTTATTCCTATTTGATTGCAGTTGGATAAATTTAGGCATTTAAATATTTGTGTGGTGGTCCCTTCCATTTTGGTAGTATTCGGATTTGTTTAAATGATTAATCAATGGTTGCATTGTTTCCTAATTTCTTTTTTTCTAATGGCTGGCTTCTTCTTTAGATGTTTGGAATACTTTAAAGATTTAGCAATGGTCCCCATATATCTCTTTGTTTCGATTACTTTCAATTATTCAGCAATGGTCCTAGTAATTGTTTAATGCATTGCTTCAGTCCCATTTACTAGTATTTGGATTTATTTAAATGATTATGTAATGGTCCCAATAAACTTGAATATCTTTCTTATAGTGGTCTATAATATTTGGATTACTTCATAGGATTATAAAGCGGTCACGTTGTTGCTCATAAACTGTGTAATAGGATTACTTCACAACATTTGGATTACTTTTTTATAGATTTAGTTGTTGCCAAATAAGTACAGACAGTTGTTTTATTTCACATGTAGATATGGCTAATGTTAGATTTTCTTTTGAGATCCATAGTGGAGGAGTGATCTTGTCAAAGAGACCCAATGCCAACTATTCTAGAGGTAATGTGGATCATTATGATAATATTGATCCTGACCTGATGAGTGTAAGATGTGTGCTCTAAAAGTCAAATTGACCGATACTTGTAAATACTCTAAGGGCATAGTTTATAATTTTAACTTATTAAATTAATAATATAAAATTATTTTTTCATTCATATTTGTATTTATGTATCCATGAATCATCCAAGAAATTAATAAGATGATGAAACATATTTTCAAGAATTAAGAATTTGAGGCAGTATCATTGATGGTTAATTTCTAGATTGCTTTGGATTGATTGATCATCATGAGAATGATGGATGATCTGGTGAGGTTAGTGCATGAATCGCTTTCTTCTGAATAGACGAGTCTTAAGTCTATAATTTAGAGATACTGAGCGAGAATGTAGATAGTTGTTGAAAAATAACAGTACTGAGCGTGACCACATGAGAAGTTATTTGGATGTCTACTCGCTCGTCAGTGACTTATTCGATGCTGCAATGGTGTGACTGATCCTTAACTTGCAGTACCTTGGCAATTTATAGTGAGGTTGCTATGGTTTAACTATACATAAACTTGGTCCTTCATAATTCGGATTCTTGTAGTGTATGTTGGCTGCAGTAGGTTCACTATAGAAGTAGGTTGTATCTAGATGGAATCTATCGATCTTAGTAGAAAAGCAGTTCTATATAATTTATGAGTCTGAGTTAAGAAGATCTTGGCCAAGACAGTATGATTAGTAGAAATTTTTTTTTTTATGAAAATTCATAGGATGAACTCGAGTTAAATAAATCTGATATATGACTGACGATGGGATTTGACAAGTATTTTATGACCTCTATCTAATCGGGACTCACGATAGAAGGACTATGTTACATAGTAACTATACCTAGAGGTTCGTTTTTTTCATTTTATTGGATTGCCACTACATACTGCTAGGTATCACTGATGGATTGTGAGACTCACAAGGATTATCGATCAAGCATCATCTTGATGGTCAATGATCCTTGATATGTAGAGTTGGAGTCATTTCAATTCATTGAAAGAAGTTTCAATGATATTATAATGGCGATCATAATATATCTCACTACTAGAAAGAATAGAACCTATGAGATCACACACAAAAGAGATTTTTGATTGATCAGATGGTTAAATTATGATTATGAGTTGTAGTAGGATCTAATTATCAATATGATTGATGATTAATTCAATAAAAAATTTGCAATAAAAAAATTCATTAAGAGTTAGTAAGTTAGAGAATGATTAACTGGCAATTAGATTACAATTTGGCTCAATCTAATTAAGTAACGGGGCTACAATCTAGTCTAATTGAATTAGATTCAATTTAGCTTGGTTTGAATTTGATTTGATCAAATCTAATTGGATTATGAGATAACCTAATTACGAGAAAGATTAATTTCTTATTTGATTAGGATTTGGGTGCCACATAATTTCTAATTGGATTATGATCTAATTAAAAGAGATTGGGTTCCTAGTTAGAGTAGGATATTTTCTCTACTTGGGTGCAACCAACTCTTAATTAGTTTGGGATTTAATTAAGGCTCTAAGCAGTTTGACTGGGACTCTCTCTCCCTTGCACCCTAACTAACCCCACGCCCTAACCACTTTCATGCCAAGGTTATCATGCCCTTGCTCTTGATTTTTGCATGACATATCTCATGCCTAAGTAGAAGAGGTGTCCAAGAGTTGGACGCCCTCTTAAACTCTTATCTAAAAGAGTTATAATCCAATCTTATACGCATAAAAATAAAAAGAAGGGGCATGAGAATCTTTTTTGACACTAATTTTCTTTGAGGGTGTGGGATTGAGTTTCTAATGCATATTTTTTCTTGGGATGCAGGATCTAAAGAGATGGGACATAGGATCCAAAGAGATGGGACTCAGGATCCAGAGAATGAGAGTGAGAGATCTTTAGGGTAGAGATTTAGTATGGGATTTTATGAAGAAACAAGAAGAGCTTTTTCTTCTTCTTCTTCTTCTTTGAGAGGATCTGAGAGAAAAGAAAGTGTTTCTTCAACCATTAGGAAGTGATCTCTGCAAGGAAGCTAGCATCCTAGTGAGATCAGGAAATTTCTGATCAGATTAAGACCTTGTAGGGATACTTATAGAGGTCGAATGTTTGTCCGTGGCTTCAAGTAACTCAGAAGATATCCACGATCATTAGTTGATGGTGAAGAACAACCCATGCAAAGATATAAAGATCAGATCTTCTATCCCTATTCTTTAAATTTTTGATTTCATTTTTTGAATTCCATCCATCATATGAAGATCTTGTTGCATGGTTTTAAGATTAGATCTTATGCATGCTTTAGATTAAAAATAGTTTAAATCTATTTCTTTTCCACTCTGTTAATATTTTTAAAAGTTAAAAATCTACATACATAAAACCATGGCTTTCTAATAGTGGTATCAGAGCCAGGTTCATATGTATGAGATTAGAATTTAGATCTAAAATCTAAAATTATAGTTTTAGATCTAAAATTTTTAATATCATTCTGATATAAGGTTGTCCTGTCATAACTTTGTTATGTCGAAAGGTTGTCTTAGAACGATCAAAATTTTTTAAATCTAAATTTTATGTTTTATATATGAGATATATGATGGTTAATTTCAAATCTAAAATTTGTTTCAGATTTAAATTTATGTTGTTTGTTTCAGATCTAAATTAATATCTATTATGGTTAATTTCATATTTAAAATTTGTTTCAGCTCTGAATTTATTTTGTATGTTTCAAATTTGAAAGTTGTTTCATATCTAAATTTATTTTTATCATATTTGTTTCGGATATGAAATTCATTTCGAGATATGAAATCAGATCTAAAATCTGTTTCAAGATCTAAATTTTGCATGGTGCAGTATTCATGGGTAGACCAAATTAGATCTATAATGTGATTACACATATAGGGTTTTTCGATTAGCATATGATGGAAACAAATTGAGAAGAGTGGTTTATCACATCGAATCAAGGAGTTGATTATGATTTGATCAAGAGTGCACGAAATCAAATCAATAGCTATAGGCGATCAAATCGATTAACATGCATGTGTCTAAATTGATTAACCTATAAATCTGATTTTGGTTTAAAGGCTCGAGCCTTGATCACCGAAGCTAATCTAATTTGAAATTGATTGATCAATTGGTATTTAAGGCAAGTGGTTGAACGGCGGTTACTTAATTAGGACTGTTGCTTAGGCAATAGGGAGCCTCTCACCAATCTTTACTTATCTAGCTAATTTGGTTGACTATTATGAATTTGGGTGCTTGGTGATTTGTGCTCTACTCATGCCCTGAGATGTGAATAAGTTAATAAGATTTAAATTAAAATTTTTTCATAGATATTAAGTTTAGCGATTTTTCACCATTGTAGATGTGCAGGTCCTTCCTGATGTTGATTGTTCTTAGCTAGATATAGTAGTTCAGTTGCATCAGAGAAGATGTAACCACTCTATTGGCATGAGATGTCTAGGATAAAGATGGGGTTAGGCTCAATAACTATTAGGCGAGGGACTCAATGATAGTTTTATACCTGCTGATGAATGGTGGGTCTGACTTAACTAAGAAATGGGGTCAATAACTGTTAGGTGAGACTTAAGGATTTAGAGATCGGTGTTACTATAATTTGCTTAGAGAAGCATTGAACAAGAATTGGTCACTCATCAGTTGATTTATCACCAATAATTATCAGATGTGGTGGTGTGCAATTGATGGGACTGCAGTGCCCACTTAAACTTTTAGTTATGTAGATTTCTGTTTCTCCACCCAAGGAGTGTAGGAGATTCGAGAAAATAGTAAAAGATAGTTTTTTTTAAATAAAAAAATTTAAAATAAACTAATATAAGTTAATTACAATGTCTAATTAGAATCTTCTTCTCTTTGTAGAAAAAATTGCTTCTAACCCTCTAGCTTAAATTCTAGAGACCAACCATTAATTTAACCGAAATCAATTATAAAGACTGGCTTAGAAACCTAAGAATCATTCTTAATTCTAAAAAATTAAACCATGTTCTCAACTAGTATATCCCTATGTTACCAGCCCATCCATCTTATGATCAACGAGCTCCATTTGATAAGTGGAGGGATGAAAGCAATAAGGTTAGGTGTTATATATTGGCATCCATGATAAATGAACTCCAACGCCAGTATGAGGACATGAAGATTGCCAAGGACATGCTCATTCATTTGCAAGAGTTATATGGTGAGTAGAGTCGCACAACACATTCTAAAGTATTTAGGTGCATTGGGCAGTCTGTCCATGATCATTGTTTGATAACGATCTAGGATATTGAGGAGCTTGAAAAGCTTGGTATGATTATGCACAAGAAATTGCAAGTGGATTTAATCATGCAATTCCTTTTTGATTCATATAGGCGCTTTATAGTAAACTACCATATAAATAACATTGATAGCACCTTACTTGAATTGCTCAATATGTAGGTAACTATTGAAGGAACCTTGAAAAGTTTAAGAAAAATATATTGGAGAGCCTAAAGAACAAGGACACGCCTTCGGAAGGCATGTCGACTTGCTCATCATCGAAACTAATCTTGTGGTTTCCTCTGCTTTCAGTTTAGTATTAGACTCTGGTTCTAGTGCCTGTTTGTGCACTTCAATATAGGGTCTAAGAAAAAATAGAGGATTGAGGAAAGATGAAGTGACCATTCGAGTCGGCAATGGGGTAAAAGTTACTGCTATGGTTGTGGGCACGTATTCTCTATGACTACTGTCTGAATTTAGTTTAGTTCTTAGAGATTATCTTTATATACCTAGTGCTAGCAAGAATTTGATTTTTGTATCTATACTAGCATAGGAAGAATACATTTTTGAATTTAATAAAGACTACTATTCAATTTATTTTAAAAATAAATTGCTCATAACTTTATGATTAATAGTTTTCATCATTTGCATGTTGATGCATTTATGAATGTATCCGAGCAAGTAATGAATGCCGTAGGTCTAAGAGACCTAGAGATAAAACTAACCTCAGATATATGCGGCACCTTAGGCTAGGTCATATAGGAGAAGAAATTATTAATAGACTAGAGAAGAATAAGCTTTTGGGTCCATTGACTTTCGAGTCATATCCAGTCTATGAATCCTACCTTCAAAAAAAAAAAACCAAACTATCCTTTATGGGATAAGAAAAAAGGCCACCGAGATACTAACTCTGGTACATATTAATATGTGTGGCCCATTTGATGTGCGAGCCAGAGAAGGTTATTTCTACTTTATAATCTTTACTGATGATTTATCACGGTATGGATATATATTTCTTATAAGATATAGATCTGAAGCCTTTGAAAAGTTAAAAAAATTTAGAAATGAAGTAGAGAAATAAATAAAAAAACTCTTAAGATTTTTTGATCAAATCAAAGAGGTAAATATCTTAATGGGAGCTTTTAATCTATCTCAAAAAAATGATATAGCTTCATAATGAAGCAATCAGACCCTATTGGATATGGTTCGGTTCATGATGAGCTTTACATATTTTTTTAGAAATATATTTTACTTCAATTTAACTGTTGAATGGGTTTCCACTATAAAAAAATCTATTTTTTGCAATGTAATATTTTTATCATAAATAATAAATTTTCATCACTAATAATTATTAGCGATGAAAATTTTGTTGCTAATTTTTCATCATAAAAATGGGATCATAAATAATAATTAACGATGAAAAGCAAATTTTTGTTGCTAATAAAAATTTTTTATAGTGAAATATTTTCATCAAATTTTTTTTTATTCATTAAATCATTTGCGATGTAAATTTTTACGATGAAAAGCAAAGTTTTTCATCATAAATAAATATTTTTTTGATGAATAATTTTCATCATAAATAAAAAAATTATTTATGATGAAAATTTTTCATCATAAATAAATATTATTTATGATAAATTTTTTCATCATAAATAAAAATTATTAGCAATGAAAATTTTCCATCGTAAATAATAATTTATTAGTGATGAAAATTTTTCATCATAAATAATAATTTATTAGCGATAAATTTTTTTTATCATAAATAAAAAGTTATTTATGATATAACTTTTTCATCATAAATAATAATTATTTATGACTCATATTGCATCATAAATAATTATATCATAAATTATTTTTTAAAAAATTATTAATAAATATATTTTATATTTTTATTTATAATTTATAAAATTAAAATAAAATATTTATAAATAAATTACATCATTTCATCCATAATAAATTTCATCATTTTATCCATAATAAATTTTATCATTTTATTATATAAAAAGTGTTGGTGCGAAATTTGGCTGTCGTCGGAGTCAAAGCTAGATTTAGAGAGGATGAGGACGTCATCAGGACTTGCAAAATAAATCTCATCCAAAGTTTGGGGTGGTGGCTCTAGCAAGACCTTCTAACGATCAAGTCAGCTCTTTCGATCAATAAAAATAGAATACGTAGAGAGATTCTAGCAGAATTTTTATGAAGAGAAGAAGAGCTTATCCCCTAAAAGCGTATCTGGAGGATCTCTTATATAGACGGAGCCTATAATAAATTGATAGGGACAGCCGTAACCATCCGGTAGTGGGCTGTTCAGGGCCACGTGAAGTTTATTACGAGGGATTGTGTCTGTTGTCATGATGTACGATCCTGTCAGGATCCAATGATCAAAGCTTGGATGGAAGAGATTAACGGTTCTTTTGGCTATATCGAGGATGAGTGTCGAGATCCTCTGGGACTGCTGGATGGAGTTCAGAGGGAGTTTAGCTATCTGAAGGAGTCCATCTAAAGGAGAAATCTAGAAGGAGTTCGATTGTTGGAGGAGTCCGACTAAAGGAGAAGTCTGGAAAGAGTTCGACCATTGGAGAACTCCGACTGAAGAAGAAGTTCAGAAGGAGTTCAACTACTGAAGAAGTTTGACTGAAGGAGAAGTCTGAAAGGAGTTCGATCGTTGGAGGAGTCTGACTGAAGGAGAAGTTCGAAAGGAGTTCAACCACTGGAGGAGTCTGATTGAAGGAGAAGTCTGGAAGGAGTTCGACCGTTGGAAGAGTTTGACTGAAATAAAAGTCTAGAAGGAGTTCGACCATTGGAGGAGTCCGATTGAAGGAGAAGTTCAGGAGGAGTTCAACTGCTGGAGGAGTCCGACTGAAGAAAAAGTCTGGAAGAAGTTCGATCGTTGAAGAAGTCTGGCTGAAGGAGAAGTCTGGAAGGAGTTCGACTGTTGGAGAAGTCCGAGATTTAACCATGGAGGCTGCTATCGGATGGGATCCTTCCAAGATCAAGCATCCAGCCGAACTTCGATAGGAGCGGGTTTATCCCCAGCACTAGTCTCCCTACTTCCAAGTTTGAAGTTCAAGGAAAGGGAGTACCGAGTGGGACTGTTGAAGTTCCTTTCCATTTCCTACGCTTGCTAGGGCAAGGCATTTCTTGGTGCTTTTGCACCAACATCGAAACTTTATAAATTTGAGGTGATCCGAAGAGATGCCTTTGGAGCTCCATGCCAAAACTCTACCCAAGGTACGACATCATTATCGGCCTATCCACCATCAGTCTTTGCCATGATAGAGGAGGCACTCATCGGCCATAGGCCGATCTAAGGGGATTTGCAATCATAACCACCTAGGATCCTCAGGATTATTTAACCTATTTCCTTCCTTTGAGTCATTACCTCTTCCGAAATCTTCTTCCTCTTCTTCTAGTTGATATTCATCAGAAAATCCGAACCTCGATGGAGACGTCGGCTGCTAACGAAATGAGCCACAAACTGATGGCTCATTTGATCGAAAAAAAAGATGGTACCCGGCTTAAGGGCCTAGTATCAATTTCTGGTGGCTCCCTTAAGAATGGATGAAAAAGTCCTGCACAAAATGGCATCTGGCACACCATGAAGTAGCATCATTATCTAAAAGGCCTTCAGATGGTCGATCGGATCGATGGTCCCGTCATAACTCTCAAATTAAGGAAGCTTGAAGTTTGGTGGGATTGATTTCTGCATAATCTTCTGAGAAAAAGAAGGATCAGTGCAAATATCGTTATCATAGAAGGAGGAAGAATGAAAGAGTTCTTCGATTCGTCGGCTTATTTTCTAGAGCCTTTGATCCTGAGGATCTTCACAATCATTGATCTTCAGGATTTTCTGATGGAATGGGGGCAAGGCTCCTCCCGAGGTCGAGTCATGGTCCGAGTAAAGGCTCTCCATCCCCTGCTTCCCTTTTTTGAGGGTCGCTGGCCGACTGACCCAAGTGGGCCGCCCATAGACCAGTTCTCTAGCTCCCGAGGAACCTGCTCCGATCGAGATGGCACCAGAGATGGCTGTTGCTACTGTATAGCCTGCACTGCTTCAGTGAGGCTGCAGACCTACTGGATCAGCAGGTCGAACTGCACTGTGTCCACCATCATAGGTGGTAGGGTTTGAGACGCAGGAGACGAAATAGGGGCGAAAAGATTTGGATGAGATCTGGCCATGGAGGTGGTTGACCATCGGGTTGAAGCCTTTCTGGAGGGTATCCTCGAGAGGACGAGAGGAAAAGTAGGACTCTGGTTGGGATGAAGAGGGATCTCCATCACGTATTTCTTCAAGAATAAGGGAACCTCAATAACTCGAGGGCCCTTTCTCTAGCGCCAATCCTTTTGGTGCAAAATCTGGCCATCATCGGAGTCGAAGCTGGATTTGGAGAGGACGAGGATGTCGTTGGGACCTGCAAAATAAGTCTTGTCTGGAGTCTGGGGTGGTGGCTTCAATAAGATTCTTCGATGATCAAGTCAGCTCTTTCGACCAATAGAAATGAAATACGTAAAGAGATTCTAGCAGAGTTTTTAGGAAGAGAAGGAGAGCTTATCCTCTAAAAGCGTATCTAAAGGATCTCTTATATAGATGGAGCCTGTAACAAACTGATAGGAATAGCCATAACAGTCTGGTAGTGGATTGTTCAAGGCCATGTGGAGTTTGTTACGGAGGATTGTGTTTATTGTCGCGATGTGCGAGTCCGTCAGGATCCAATGGTTGAAGCTCGGATGGAAGAGATTGACAGTTCTTTTGGCTATATTGAGGATGAGTGTCGAGGTCCTTTGGGGCTGCTGGATGGAGTTCGGAGTGAGTTTAGCTGTCTAGAAGAGTCCGTCTAAAGGAAAAATCTGGGTGGAGTTTGACTGTTGGAGGAGTCCGGCTGAAGGAGAAGTTTGGAAGGAGTTCGACCATTGAAGGAGTCCGGTTGAAGGAGAAGCATAGGAGGAGTTCGACTGAAGGAGAAGTCTAGAAGGAGTTCGATCGTTGGAGGAGTCCGACTGAAGGAGAAGTATGGAAGGAGTTTGATCATTGGAGGAGTTTGGCTGAAGGAGAAGTCTGGAAGGAGTTCGACTATTGGAGGAGTCTGGCTGAAGGAGAAATTCAGAAGGAGTTCAACTATTGGAGGAGTCCGGCTGAAAGAGAAGTCTGGAAGGAGTTCGACCATTGGAGGAGTCCGGCTGAAGGAGAAGTTTGAAAGGAGTTCGACCATTGAAGAAGTTTGACCATGGAGGCTATTATCAGGCAGGATCCTTTCGAGATCAAGCATCCAGTCGAACTTTGGTAGGAGCGGGTTTATCCCCAACAAAAAGATATTTCATTATAGAAAATATTTTTTGGTAAATAAATACAAAAGATCCAAAATAAAAATAAAAATAAGAGAAAATAAGCCACCGACCATCAAGCATCGACAATATCTGGAGAAGAAGAATGGGCCGAAGGAGAGGAGTGCTCAAAGGAGCTCGAATCGGCCTGCTGCTACCTCATCAGCTGCATCCTCTACTCCATCTGCGCCATCCGCTCCATCATTTGCGACTGAAATAGTTGGTACTCATCGATGCGTGCAGTCAACTCAGCAATTCACTACCGATCCTCAATAGTTTATCTCTATATCTCCGCCAGCCGGGCATCATAGGCAACATGGATGCCAGCCCTGGATGAGCATGAAGATGTAGGAGCTCTGATCCCATGCCCTAGCCTTCTAACATAATAGGATCTCATACCAAGCACCTGATTATAGATCTCGTCATCTATGGGTGCGATCGAGCTCTCTGGGGTAGTTTGGGATCTAATGTCTATCATACGATCCTGAAAATTAAAATTATATTTATTCTAAGTTTATACTAAAAATTAAAATATTAATAAAAAAATAGTTGAAAAAACTTATGTAGAGCTCCTGGTTCTCGATCGTCCAGTCTCCTGACCATTGCTGATGGGTCCGCTGGTAGATCTCGATCCTACCAGAAAGCTCGCCACTCTCTATATCTCTCTATAATTTGAGAATAATTAATATATTTTTTAAAATAATTAAAGGGTTAACAAAAATTACTTACCATCTGCTCCATATGGCCTGCGAATGGCCTCAAACCTCCATAATGCGAGACTATCTATCTTGCTCGATTCATGGCATTTTTGGCACATCAATCCTGCATAATTAATAGTCAAATTAGTTAGTAAGTAACTAAATTTAAAAATAAATAATTTAATTATTAAATTTTAAATAAAAGAAAGTTTTCTGATATATCGGATCCTCATACGTGCGGCATACGATAGTTCAGTCCTCGATACTGATGCTATCATATGGTCGCTGCTGCACTGCCTCCACCCCCTGATCATGCACTATAGTATACCAGTGGTGATGAGTGCGATACCAATACTCCTTAAAATGTGAGTATAAATAATTATCTACAGCTCACCGCATGCGATTGTGCTCAAAATCACTAATCTCAAATATAGCCTACCAATAATAAATATTATAAGAATATAGTATTAATTAAATATTTAAATAAATATTATTATACCTGTAAGTAGCTATAGAAGACCTTCTTTTCAAATCGTGTAATCTGATGCCAATCGAACAGCATCATCGGGGCATACCTGCAGCAAATGATGCCCAGCTCAGTCTACCATCGCTCGCACCATCCCCTAATAGGCCTGGTGTAGCTTGACGGTATCTCGATGCGAAGATGCTGTCTCTCATGCTCGCATCTTCAATGCAAAAGGGCGAGGTTCTTTGATGGACCTCACCCTCGCCTCACCAAGGATAAAAAATGGCTTGAAAAAATAATGAATAAAATATTAGTATGATAGCCATCTATAAACCTAATAGCCAGGTAGATTAAAATTAAATTTTATTATGTAAAGAATATGAAAATACCAGTTAGGGCCAGCTCACTTGAACCCACCTCTACAAGATCCTTTGGCGACTTCGATGGTGCAACAGTGAAAATGGGGAAAGGCTCAGGGTAGGCTGGAAACTCGAATGTCATCGTCTTGCTCCCGGTGTTATACCTGCAATGCTTAAACTATGCATATAATTAACTTGACATGTAAATAAATATAATAATGAATAATAATAGCATAAACATATAAATGCTAATGAATAGAATTGTATTGCATACTATTATTGCAAGAGAAGATTCAATAAAGGATACAGATCTACTTATCAATATCCGTATCCTCCTTAATTTCTAGATGAAGGAAAAAATTCTATTTTTTTGGATCAGATTCGTTCAGATCTGATTGGATCAAGAGGGATATTTCAAAAATTTTTTTCTAAGATCATAATCAGATCTAAGACTCTTCAGATCTAATCTTATTGATCTGATAAAAAAAATAAAATTAAATCTAATTTAATTACACCTTTGTTATGGGTAATCTTATTATCCTATGATGATCCCGATGTTTGTCTGAGGTTTTGAATGTAGCCATGCAATGCCTGGCCTTTACTGGTATCCACTTAGTTAGGATCTGAAGATTTTCTCCTTCTCAATCTATCCTCCAAAAATTAGATCTGAATCTGATCTTGAAGATCTTCAAAATGGCTTTTGAAGATCAGTCGTTGTCTCTTATAGCAGTGCTGCCTTCTTTCTTTTCTATTGTCTTTCACTTATTTGGATGGCACCTAACTCATGCCCAAATCTTCTTGGGCATGGAGAGGAGAGAGAGGACTAGAGGGTGGCATGGGGAAGGAGGGAGAGGGGCTATGTGGCATGGGCTAAGGCAGAAGCTCTTCTAATCTAGGCACAGACAGGATTTTTATAGACCCTGTTGTGCCATGCAGTGCTACATTATCCCGACCAATCATGGTCTTTTGTGCAATCAGATCTAAATTTAATTAGTGGAATGATATCATCTGATCTAATCAGATTAGAGTTCCTCAAAAAACTCCTTAGATGGTGCTAAGACTGGGTCAAACAAGACTCTTTGGCACCATCAAGTTTGATTCCCTGAAGCAACTGGAGTCCCATCTGTATGGGACTCCAATCCTCATCCACATGGGGTGCACGCCTCCCTAGGCATGTGCCCTTTGTCTCTCTACCTTTTAGCAGGAGGACAAGGATCAGAGTTCTCTCCTATGGGTGCATGACATATGGACAGATATCTAAGTATCAAAGGTTAACATTTGACTAAAGTACAAAGACAAGATTTAGCAGATGATGGAAAATGGTAGGTGTTGTCTCAAATTTATCTCATAAATTAAGATAAAACTTTTCTGACTTGGACAAGCTCCAGTTAGACCAAGTAAAAGTTCTTGAGTGAGCCCAAACATATTTGGCTCAATCGAGATAAGCTTTAATGATTATTAATGAAGAACATTAGGCTCAATCATGTGCTAGCATCATTTTCTTGAACCTAATTGAATCTTATTCAAATAAATTGAACTAGGTTAGTCCAATTGATGATATCCAGATCCAAATCCTTATTTGTGTGATCTAGTTAGGTTTAGTTCCGTATGAGAATGAGATATGTCGTGATCTCTATCATTGATATCATCGAAACACCTTCTGATGGATCAAAACTTTTTTGATTTAGACAACTAGTATGATCGATCATCCAAATTATTCTAATTGCTCCCAAAATCTACCAGTGACACCTAGCAGCATATGGTGGCAGCCCATTAGAACTGAAAGCAAACCTCTCAGTGCAGTTATCTGTGTGATTAAGTTCCTCTATGTTGAACTCCGATCGGATTAGAATTTAAGGTCATCTCGTCAAATCCTAATATCCGTCATATGAATTAATCATTCGATTCAAGTCCAATGTGAAAACCCTAATAGAAACTCTTTCTATTATTTCACTCTGCCATGGCCATGAGCTTATGGACTTGATTCTCATGATCATTATAGGGCTGCTCCTTATCTACCAAGGTAGATAGATCCCCTATTAGTGTAATCCAATTTCTACAATGAACATGCTATAGCCAACATACACCTCAGGATTTTGAATGGCTAGGAGACTAAGTTATGGTGTAGTCAAACTATAACACCCTCAAGGTAAACTGCCGATGCACCTCAGGTCAAAAAACTAGGCACACTACTACAGCTCCGAGCCAGTCATCGATGAGAAGGTACACTTTCTGATGACTACTCGAGGTGGTTACGCTCAGTGCCCTTATTCTCTAACGAGTATCTATACTCTCACTCCGATGTCTCTACACCATAGACTCAAGACTCATCTACCCTAAAGAAGTGATCATACACCAATCTTCTGGATCAATCACCATCCTCATGATGATCCTACGATCGAGAGCATTTTATGAGTTAATAATGAAAATTCATGTCTTAAATTTTCAACTCTTAAAAATATGAAGTATCTTTACCATTAACTCAAGGGATGTATCACAGACACTTTTAAATACACACTATAATAGAAAATAATCTATTTTATTATTTATAGTTAAAATTATAATTTTATCATTAGAAGTGTATTACAAGTGTCAGCTAATCTGGCTTCTAGGGCACACATATTTAACAAACTCCCACTTGACCTAAAGCCAATTGGCTACAAATCTAAGTTCCATCTTTTCAAGGTGGGCTTCGATCTTTTGTTGGCCCAACAATTTTATGAGTGGGTCTGCCGCATTGTCTGCGGAGTCGATTCTCTTAACCTCGATGTAACCTTTCTCAAGATAATCACGGATGAGGTGGTATCGCCGCTCGATGTGCTTGGATTTTTGGTGAGACCTTGACTCCTTAGCTAGGGCTATGGCATCATTATTATCGCAGTATAGAGGAATGACATCTGATGGCATTACTTTGATCTCTGCGGCAAACTTCTTATATCAGATTGCCTCCTTCATAGCTTCTGACGTAGCGATATACTCTACTTCCATGGTGGAATGTACAATTACTATCTGCTTGAAACTCTTCCAACTAACAGCACCACCATTACACACAAATAGACTTTCAGATGTCGACTTTCGATCATCTATATCAGACATAAAATCTGAGTCTGTATACCCCTGGACTTGGAGTTCTCCATTACCAAAAATCAATAACATATCCTTAGTTCTTCTTAAGTACTTAAGGATACATTTCACAGAAGTTCAGTATTCTTCATCTGGATTCGACTGATATCTGCACGTGACACTCACAGCATGGGCTATATCAAGTCGTGTACATAACATGGTATACATGAGGCTCCCTTTTGCTGAAGCATAAGGAATCTTGCTCATGCGTTCAATCTCCTCAGATGTGTTGGGACACATTTTTTTGGAGAGATAAATGCCATATTTGAAGGATACCAATTCCCTCTTGAAGTTTTTCATGCTAAACCTCTTTAACACTTCCTCTATGTACATCTTCTGTGAAAGACCTAGCATCCTATTTGGTCTATCTCTATAGACCTTAATTTCTAGAATGAAGGATGCTTCTCCTAGGTCTTTCATGGAGAATTCTTTAGATAACCATATTTTAACTATGGTCAACATTGGAATATTATTCCGAATAAGGAGGATATCATCCATGTATAATACGAAAAAGATAATAGCACTCCCACTGATCCTTTTGAAAACATATGGTTCCTCCTCGTTCTTGATAAAATCAAATAATTTGATCATATCATTAAAATGAGTATTCTAGCTTCGAGATACTTGCTTAAATCTATATATGGATCTTTGCAGCTTGCATACTTTATGATCAGCATCACTGGATGTGAAACGGCTATTCCATATAGATATCTTCCTTAAGGTATCCATTTAAGAATGCCATTTTCACGTTCATTTGCCATATTTCATAATCGAAATAGGCTGCAATAGCAAGCAATGTGCGGATGAATTTCAGCATAGCTACTGATGAAAAGATATTCTGATAGTCAATGCCTTCATGCTGACTATATCCTTATGCCACTAATCTAGCTTTGAATATCTGCACATTTCCATCAGCACTAATTTTTCTCTTGTAGATCCATTTACACCTAATAGGTATTATACCTTCAGGTGGATCTACCAAGGTCCAGACTTGGTTTGAGTACATCGAGTCAATTTCTGACTTTATTGCCTCTAACCATTTCTCGAAGTCGATATCCGATATCACCTCGTCATAGATTTTGGGATCATCACTATGAACCCCATTACCTACGAGGAATATTTTCTCTACTTCCTCTGAAATAGTATCTAAATACCTCTCAGAAGGATGGAAAATTCTTTTCGATCTACGAGGTAGAGGAGGTAGTGATTATATTGGCTTAATCTGATTTGGTTCTATAGGGTTCTTAGCTTGTTGCTCTTATGAGACTTTCTCCTCGAGCTTGATCTGCTTTCCAATGCTGCCATCTTAAATAAATTATTTTTCAAGAAAAATGGCATGCTGACTCACAATCACATTATGGTCTTCTGAAATTTAGAAATAATATCCTAATGACTCTTTAGGATATCCTATAAATCAAACTTTAAAGGATCTATAGTCTAACTTATCCGCTTGTTGTCTTTTTACATGAGCCGGACAATCTCAAATTCTGAGATAACTCAGACCTGATTTCTTACCATGCCATATCTCATACGGTGTGGTAGGAACGATTTTAGATGGAACCCTATTCAGTAAATATATAGCAGTTAACAGACTATGTCCCTAAAGAAAATCAAAAAGATCTGTGAAGCTCATCATGGATCGAATCATATCTAATAGGATCCGATTTCTTTGTTCTAAAATTCTGTTGAGTTGAGGTATTTCAGGTGGAGTCCATTGAAAGACTATGCCATTTTGCTTGAGATAGTTCAGAAATTCTCGACTAAGATATTCACCTCCTCGATCTGATCGAAGAATCTTAATGGATTTTTTAGTTTGCTTTTCAACTTCATGTCTGAATTCCTTGAACTTTTCAAAGGTTTCAGACTTGTGTCTCATAAGATACACGTACCCATACTGAGATAAATCATCGATAAAGATTATGAAGTAATCAAAGTTGCCTCTAGCCGGCATATCAAATGGGCCGCACACATCAGTATGTACTAGGGCTAGTAGATCCATGGCCCTTTTCCCATGTCCTACAAAATGGAGCTTAGTCATTTTGCCATGAAGACATGATTCACAAATTGGATATGACTCGAAAGTCAATGAATTTAATATTTCAATTTTCTCCAATCTGTTAACCCTATCTTCTGCTATATGACCTAGCCTTAGGTGCCATAGATACCTATCATTTGGACTATCCCTGGGTCATTTTGATCTTATGGCATTCACATTTTGCTCGATATTAAAGACAGATATATCAATATGTAACTGATAGAGACCGTTAATGAAAAAACCACTTATAATTTTATTTTTTTCATAAAAAAATATTACAATGGTCATGAAGAAAACTAATTATATAGTCTTCTTGTGCTAAACATAAAACAAAAATAAAATTTCTACTTGCAGCAGGCACATAATAACAATTCCTAAATACTAAATCTAAGCCAGACAGTAGTCAAAGAGGGTAGATGATAAGTACCATAAATTCACCAATAAAAGTATTAATTTATCAATTAATTTTTATTAATTTTTAAGAATTAATGATTAATTTATATATATTTTTAAGAAATTCATATTTTTATTAATTAAAAAATTAATTAGAAATAATAAAAATTAAAAAATAAAATTTTATAATCAATGGAAAGAGCTTATTTTTTTTTTATCACAACAAAATAAGTTTTGAACAAAATAGAGCTAAAATGGAAAAGATATAAATTTCTAAAGAAATAAAATAAATAAAAATTAAATGAAAAAAATAAAATGGCTCAGCCGGCTTAAGCCGTCGTGCCATATCAGTCAGTGCATCCAAACGCACCGAGCCAAGCCAGCGATGCTAGTCGACTCAACTATGAAAACCGTCAGTCGGTCCATGATCCAGGCATGGACCACCAACTTAGCAGAAATCAGTGAATCATGGAGCGATATGTGGTGGACCTAGACCCTTAAAGGGTTCATCGAAAATCTATCGTGGCTCATAGGACATTTTGGATTTTTTACTCGGTGATAGGAGATGCTGATTCATTTTGGTGTACAGTGCAGTCGGTCCACGTGGTCCATAGCTACAGTAATTGTGTGATCCAACGACCTGCGTTCGATCTGGTAGAGATCCGATGATCCACGATAAATCCTTCTTTGATTCGAACAGTGCTCAACGATCTGGCGTGATCTAACGGCCAAAAAACTAGTTGGTGAAGATCTGATGGTGGAGAAAGTTCTCGGTGGTGATTAGGACTCCCAACGTACGATCAACGGTCAGATTTTCTCCATCAATGCACGATCAACGGCCAAAATTTAATCTGACCTGATCTTGGCCGATACACATCCAATTTTGATGATTTTTGATTCGTTGGATTTCTATTGAATGGTCAGATTTTATCCAGAGTAGCAGAATTCAACCAGGACTCCTTTTAATCTAATTTTTACTTAGATTTCTCCATATTTTGATGATCAAAGAGCTCCTTAGTCCCACATTGCCTAGAAGAAAATTCTCCAGCCCTCCTAGCTCTATAAAAAGGACCCCAAGCCTCTAGAAATCAGGAGATTCGATTAGAAGGTGAAGCTTTGGTACAGGATGAAGCCAGGCTTTAGGTTAATGGTTACTTCGAGGCAACTGGTGTTGAGAGAAAAAGCTGGGCTTCTACACCATCTTTCTGCCAATGTTGATCCAAGATCAGAGATCGGCTTATTTTATTTTTATTTTTTTATTTATTTTTTTATATATTCAAATTATAAACTTTTTAATTAACACAATATTTATTTTTATGTTCTCTAATTTCATGCTCTTTATTTTTATTGCAATTTAATTTCTACACTTTAATTATTGCCTTTTATTTTATTGTAAGTAAATGCTAAGATCTAACTAGTAGATCTTAGTACCAAATTTAAATTTCTACACCTTTTAATTTTCATTTTTGACTTCACTTTTGATTCCAAAATTTAATTTAATTTTTTTTTTTAAAATCAAAGATTTTAAATCTAAAATACTATCTTTCCTATCGATTCGATCCGACTCACTGCTATTTACGTATTTTTAATTATTTTAAGAAGTTAGATTAAACTGATAAACATGGTGTCTTAACGATAACATCGCATTCTTATCAAGTTTTTGGCACCATTGTGAAGATTATTTTTGATTTTTGATTTTAATTTTTTGATTTATTTTAAATAAATTAAAAATAATTTTGCCAAATGCACCAAGTTTTTGGTGCCGTTGTCAGGGAAGGAATAGATGCTATTTTTCTTTGATTTTTTTGATTTTTTTTATAAATTAATTATAAATATTTTTTTAAAATATTATTTACTAACTTTTTATTTATTTATTTTATAAAAAAAAGGAAAGAAAAAAAAAGAAAAAAAGGAAGAAAGCATCTAATCTTGGTGAGATCAATCCTAACTCTAGTCCTCTTTTTTATTTATTTATTTATTTATTTATTTTATTTTTAAATTAATTTAAAAAATATTCATTTAAACCTAATTAAAAGTCTTATGATAAGATTAAAAATCCTAACTATTTAGAGCATGCATCATATTAGTTTTATTTTTTCTGGTGATTGCTGGAGGAAAGGTAAGCCTTTCAGAATTTAATTAGTTGCATACATCTAGTTTAAATTGCATAGAATTCTTTGATTGAAAATTTTTATGCATATTCATATTAAACCAAATTAAGGGCACAACCCAATTAAATAAGATAAGATGGGGATTTGATTATCCTTTCTTAGCCCATAAACAATCAACTAGCATCCTATATTGACCTAAGTCTTTAATTTTAAAATCAATTAGACATCAGTTTTAGGAACTCGAGCTCAATAGGATAAGGAATCCTAAGAGTTGAACCAGATTAGGGTTAGTCAATTTGACTGGTGTCTAGAAAAGTGGTTCAGAAATGACTAGGCCTGAAGGAAGGTGATTTCTAATTAGTTCCGTTAGCTTACCTGGTCAAGCATAATTGATGTTTTAGGCAAGCAATGGGAGGACTTCCACCGACCTTATACTTACCTGACCAGTTGATTGGCTGATCTTATACTTGGAGGGCTTGAAGATGACCCTGGTAGTTAGGAGCTATCTAGATCTAGGATAAACATTAGTCAGAATTGATTGACCAACTTAATTGCTAACCAACATTATCACTAATTAAATCTAATTCTTCTCTCTCTTCTTAGTTCTAGGACTCCTTAGGATCTCTTCTTTAGAACTCTTTTTTCTTTCTTCTCCTTTCTCCTCTAAAAATTAAATTAAATTAAATTAAATTAAACTAATTAAAAAATAGTAAAAATAATAATTAAATTAAATTTAAAATAATAAATAAAATAATTAAATTTTTTTAATATAATAAAATAATAAAAAAATTCTAAAAATTCTAAAAAAAATTATGAATCACATGTTAGGGTTGCACTAGTACATGCACGGTAGAAAATCGCTTTATCTAATCTACTTGAATCCAACCATAAAATTGAAAGATTGAATCATATTAAATCCAATAATCAAATGGCTGAAAATTTTAAAGAACCACCTAAGCAGATGAAGGAATATTTTATTCCTTCTACTTATAACCCATCGACTTGTATCCAATTACCTAATGTCCATGCTACCCACTATGAGATCAAGCCGACTATAATTCAGTTGCTTCCATCTTTCTATGGGAACACCAATGAAGATCCTTATAAACATCTGGATGAATTCTTAGAAATCTACTCTACGGTAAGAATTCAAAATTTAACTAAGGATGCCCTTAGACTAGTTTTATTTTCCTTATCATTAAAAGACAAAGCCAAGTACTGGCTTGGCACAATAGGGAGACTAATTAAAACTTGGGCTGAATTGCAAAGTGAATTTCTTAAGAAATTTTATCCCATAGGCCGAACCAACATTATGAGGCGAGCTATCACTAAATTTGCTCAGCTTCTACGGGAACAGATTCATGAGTCATGAGAGAGACTTAAGAAACTTCTTAGAAAATGCCCACACCATGGTCTGTCTAAGTGGCAAATAATTCAAACTTTCTATGAGGGTTTAGGAGACCAATATAGATAGATGGTAGATGCATCCCATGGAGGTGCATTCATGAACAAGAATGAGGATGAAGCCTATATCTTATTTAAAATCCTGAGTGAAAACTTAATTAATCATGTTTCATTATCTTTCTACCAAACCTGGGCAGGGATCCATGAATTTAAACATCTAGAATCTAGTCCTAAGGCTGATTCAAATTTGATAAATAAAGTGGATTTTTTTGCTTAGAAATTAGATCAATTTCTAAACTCAGGTCAACAATCTTCTGTATAATTCATATCATCTTCTAATTATCAGGAGATTTATTCAATCTATGCTAGCCCAATCCATCATGTGAATAAATATCCTATGACTGCACAGTTTTCATCTTTTATCCAAGAACAAGTTCAAGCTACTAAAGGCTACTCCAAGCCAGTTAATGATCCATTTTTAAATTTATATAACTCTGACTGGAGAAACCATCCTAATTTTTTTTGAAAATCACAACAGACTTAGGCTCAGACCCAAACTCCATCAGTGCAAAATTATCAGAATAGACCTCAATACCAGAACTATGCTTATAATAGAGGTCAGCCTAGTAAGCCTTTTCAGTCACCACATCATAATCAGCCCTCATACCCACCTCCTCAATAGACCAATCTAGCTGATGATAGATTTAACCAACTTCAACAATTAATTTTGACTCAACAGCAATCTATCGTCAGGCTAGAAGTTCAAATT
Organism: Cocos nucifera; assembly: GCA_006176705.1. Taxonomy (NCBI): domain Eukaryota; kingdom Viridiplantae; phylum Streptophyta; class Magnoliopsida; order Arecales; family Arecaceae; genus Cocos; species Cocos nucifera. The sequence goes on along the minus strand of QRFJ01000529.1, from coordinate 269,507 downwards.
AACAACTAGCTGAATCTAACATGAGGAGAGAACTAGGTCAATTATCGAGCCTACCAATTTCAAACAACTCACCTAATATCCACCAACTATCTGGACCAAGTTATCAATTTAATGTCTCACTTAAGAATTTCTAATTTGAGAATGCCAAAGTAATTTTTGAACTTAAAAAAGCTATAGAATTCTTATGGATCCATACCAAGATCAGGTGAAAGAGGCTAGTATTGATGCTAGTCAAAATAAAAATTTAGAGAAACAGGTTAGTACTGAGACTAACCACATAGAAGAATCTAAGCCAGAAATTAGTACTGATGCTAGCTCCAATTTAATTGAGATAGATATAGAAAAAAAAGAATAGATGATTTATCCGAGACTTATAAACCTAATGTCCTATTTTCTTCAACCCTAGAAGCTGATTCTTCTTACAAAAATCAAGAGGCATGCAATGAAGTGTCAATGAAGTTGTTTAAGCAAGATCACATTAATTTACCTCCAAAATTAAAATCACCTTTAGTTACTCTTCCAGCACCCATTGAATCAAACTTAACTCCTAATATAAAAACTTGATTCACGATCATTTTAGAAGAACAAATAGAAGAAATTCTTAATAAACATGGGTTTGAGAATGGGGTCACAAATTATATCCCTAAAATTAATAATGATTATATTAATAATGGGATTATAAATCAACTTTCTGAGATTGACAATCCAAAACTATTAAAATTTATCAATCCAGTATTTGACACAGGATAGTAAGCTGCATTGTGTCTGACTGAAGATGATAAATTTAGCGCTTGTTGGGAGGCAACCAAATATTTAGTTTTTTTTAGTTTAATTTATTTTTTTATTTGATTTTTTTTAGGATAATTTGAATAAGTTGGAGGGAGAGCCTAAATTTTCAAAGATATGTGCTAGACCAAAAATATAGTCAGATGTATTCTTTCATGTTCTTTATTATATTCTTTATTTTTTCTTCTCCATTGAGGACAATGTCGATTAAGTTAGAGGAAGAAAAAAATAAAATTTTTAAAAATTTTAAGTTCTTAAAAAAGTTAGTATTTAGTATTTAGACACCTGATTATGCTTAAGAATCGAATTAAACTAAGCATTTTTTTTAAAAAAATTGATGCACAGATCAGAGAATCTATGAGATATTAAGGAATCAGGTATTAAGAAAACTCAATAAAGAGTTAAGTCTAGAACATAAAAAGTTTTTCCTTCAAGCATTTTTAATTTTTTTCTACTAATCAAAAAAAAATCTACTTTTTATGAGCTTGTGTAGGATAACTATACATTTCTTCATATAAAAAATTAAATAAAATAATTTTTAAATACTTCTCACTAAGTAATCGGACCTCTTTGCCTAAGCAAGCATTGAGTTTTGTGTCAAAAGGTGGGAAGGACAAAGAAGCTCATTATAAAGCTAGTCTTAACTCGTAGTCTGTTTGATTTGAGCTAGTAAGTTCGAAGAATATTCTATACCTAGTACCCTAAAGCTAACTAATTTAGGAGTTATTGGCCTAAGACTCGCTATATGAATCAAATAGAAAGCTTAAGAGATTAAGACACTTAATAGTGGTACAATATTAAAAATAAAAAAAAAGATTTTTCATCGAGTAATCAGATCTCGTTGCCTAAGTAAGCAATGATATTCACATCAAAAAGTGGACAATGTAAAAATAAAAATTAATAAATGAAGGGCGAAAGTAGCAATACACTTGTCTATATGAAAGTTTAGATAATTCAAAGATAAAGATAGGATAATTTAGAAAAAGTTCAAAAAAATTTAATGTTCATTACTTAATTTTTCTATGGATAAGTGTTAATACCCCAATGATATATCTCACTTATACTTTACTGAATATCAATGGTCATTTTGAAAACTGCTTAGGTAAAATTTGAAACTCTAAAGTTAAAAAGTATTTAAAACTAAATTCTTTCTTTACTCGAGGATGAGCAAAGCTTAAGTTGGAGGGTGTGATAAGTACCATAAATTTACCAATAAAAATATTAATTTATTAATTAATTTATATTAATTTTTAAAAATTAATAATTAATTTATATTTTTAAAAAATTCATATTTTTTATTAATTAAAAAATTAATTAAAAAATAATAAAAATAAAAAAATAAAATTTTATAATCAATAGAAAGAGCTCATTTTTTTGATCATAATGAAATAAGTTTCAAGCAAAACGAAGCCAAAACCGAGAAGATATGAATTTCTAAAGAAATAAAATAAATAAAAATTAAATGAAAAAAGAAAAATGGCTCAGTCGGCTCAAGCCATCATGCCATATCAGTCGGCGCACCAAGCCAACAATGCTAGTCGACTCAGTCATGGAAGCTATCAGTCGGTCCATGATCCAGGCATGGACCGTCAGCTCAGCAGAAATCGGTGAATCATGGAGCGATACGTGATGGACCTAGACCCTTAAAGGGTTCACCAAAACTCTATAGTGGCTCATAGGACATTTTGGACTTTTCACTCGGTGATAGAAGACGCTAATTCATTGTGGTGTATGGTGCAACCGGTCCACACGGTCCATAGCTATAGTAATTGCATGATCCAATGGCCTACGTTCGATCTGATGGAGATCCGATAGGCCTACGATAAATCCTTCTTTGATTCGAATAGTGCTCAGCGATCTGGCATGATCCGACGGCCAAAAAACCAGTTGGTGAAGATTCGACGATGAAGAAAGCTCCTGATGGTGATCAGGACTCCCAACGCACGATCAACGATCAAATTTTCTTCATCAATGCACGATCAATGATCAGAATTTAATTCGACCTGATCTGGGCTGATATACATTCAATTTTGATGATTTTTGGTCTGTTGGATTCCTATTGAATGGCCGAATTTCATCCAAAGTAGCATAATTCAATCAGAACTCCTTTTAATCTAATTTTTACTTGGATTTCTCCATATTTTGATGATCAAAGAGCTCTTTAGTCCCGCATTGCCTAGAAGAAAACTCTTCAGCCCTCCTAGCTCTATAAAAAGGACCTCAGGCCTCTAGAAATCAGGAGATCTGATTAGAAGGTGAAGCTTTAGTATAGGATGAAGCTAGGCTTTGGGTTAATGGCTGCTTCGAGGCAACTGGTGCTGAGAGAGAAAGCTGGGCTTCTATACCATCTTTCTACTAATGCTGATCCAAGATCAGAGATCAGCCCATTTTATTTTTATTTATTTATTTATTTTTTTATATATTTAAATTATGAACTTTTTAATTAATACAATATTTATTTTTATATTCTTTAATTTCATGCTCTTTATTTTTATTATAATTTAATTTCTATACTTTAATTAATACTTTTTATTTTATTAAAGTAAATGCTAAGATCTAACTAATAGATCTTAGTACCAAATTTAAATTTCTACACCTTTTAATTTTTATTTTTGATTTCACTTTTGATTCCAAAACTCAAATTCTTTTCTTTTTCTTTTCAAAAATCAAAGATTTTAAATCTAAAATACTACATTTTCTATGGATTCGATCCGACTCACTACTATCTATGTATTTTTAATTATTTTAAGAAGTTGGATTAAACTGATAAACACGGTGTCTTAACGATAACATCGTGTTCTTATCAGTAGGTTCCCACAACTACAGTAGCAATCCTTGCTCCATTTTCGATACGTAGGATCATCTCACCATCCCTCAGTCTCCTGCTATTCTTAAGATCCTACATGAAAGTGCACAAATGAGCACTAGAACCAGAGTCAAGCATCCAACTGGATGTAGAAGAAACCATAAAGTTAGGTTCAATAACGAGCATACCTCCAGAAGGACTTGTCTTCTTCTTATTCTTCAGGATGGCCAAGTATGTAGGACAGTTTCGCTTTCAGTGGTCGTCAATATTACAATGGAAATACTTTCCTTTGTCAGGGGCCTTCTTCTTTAGCTCTGCCTTCCTTTTCTTTTCACCTTCCACCTTCTATCTTTTCACAAACTTCTTCTTTCCAAAAGATTTTTTCTTGAAAGAAGTCCATTCCATAGCAAGTGCTAAGCCTTTAGAATCTTTCATAGAAAGCTCAGCAGTAACCAGCATATTCATAAGCTCGATCATAGTATTCTGAAATTTATGCATATGGTAGTTCATGATGAACTACCCATATGCATCAGTCAAGGATTGCAGAATTATATCATTCTACAGCTCTTGGTCTAACTTCACTCCAAGCTTCTCAAGCTCTTCTAAGTCCTTGATCATCATCAGATAATAATTTTAGACTGACTGCCCATCATGCGTTTTAGTCTTAAATAGTCATTTAGTGATCTGATATTTGGCTGCGCGACTCTGTTCACCAAACAACTCTTGTAGGTGAGCCAACATTTGATGGACAGTCTTAATATCTTCATGTTGGCATTGAAGCTCATCAGACATCAAGCCTAACATGTAGTATCTAACCTTATTATCTTCATCCATCCATTTATCAAGAGACGCTCTCTATTCAGTGGACGGACGAGCTAGTAAGGTGGGAGGATCCTGATCAAATACATGAATCAACTTCTCAGAATTCAAAATGATTTTAAAGTTTCGGTGCCAATTCTTATAATTGGATCTGGTCAGTCTATGGGTGTCCAAGATATGGGCTAGTGGGTTGGATGCAGACATTTTTCTTTTTTCTATAAAGAGTCAAAGTTTTTAGTTAGATTTTTATAATTAAGACTTGACCAATTTATTTAAAAATTTAATTTTTAAATAAATTAGCTTTCACTATTTTTTTGGATCCCTATACTTTTTCTGTAGAGATGTGAAAATCTTCACAATTACTGATTTCTAGAGGATGGTGCAGTCCTACCAACTGACTCATCACCTCACCTAACAGTTATTGATGATGGGTTAGCCAATGAGTGAACAACTCTTGTCCAATAATTCTCTAATCATGATGCACCCAAGCTCGATCTCTAATTCATGAATCTCACTATGCCCAGAATATTGATTCACTTCTTAGTTAAGTTAGACCCACCATTTACACAGATTGGATTCCTAATTGGGTCTCTCACCGTATCCAAAATATTGAGCCCAATCTATCCTTCAGTCTGTAGCATCCAATACCTAATAGACATGGTTGCATCTTCCTGGTGCAACTGAATCACTGTAACCAATCGAGAACAATCAACCTTGGATAGAGCCCGCATATCTATAATGGTGGAAGACCTTAGACTTAATCTTTTTTTAGGAATATTTGATTTAGGTCTCTTTAAACTTGACTTGATATAGCCATAACCATTATGACTAACCTAGTGGCATAGGTTATCTCAGATTATTAACTATCTTAGATCAGGACTGAGTCGACAAATATGGCCAGAGAAGTGAGATCGATGGAAGGGATATGCCATTAATTCGATTAGAATGTATTCGAGTCGAGAAGCTTCCAATTAAAAATCAGTCGGCTGCATCTACCAAACTTACCTTAGACATCAAATTATTGAGTCAAAACCAATCGGATTAGCCTACAATCCAGACTCTAACCACTGAGCCTAATTAGGTCTTAACTTGATTGATCACTCATGTGACTCGACCTTGATCAAGACTTAATCCTATTAGGCTGGTTAATTTAAGTACTCTTGATCCCATCTAACCGACTCTTGATTTAATTTGATCAACCGCTAAACCTAATTGAGCTACTCAAGTCCGAACTCAATTTTATGAATATATCTTAGATCTAAAAATTCTTAATTTTAGATCTAATATATTTTATAATCTTAATTCTTAATTAAGTTTAGGGTTCATAAATAAAATATGTAAATATAATCCTAGAGTTTTAAGATCTAGGATTTTACAAAAAATAAATTTTTGATTTCTGATTAAGGACGAACACGCAGCATCCCTACACATCATAAGAACATCCCATCGAATTGGAGGAGAGGATCCTTAAATCCTACTTCGTTCTTATGACCGAACGGCCAAGGAGAACGCCTTAATCAAAAATATGATAAATCTATAAAACTAGTTAGATCTACATCATATATCATATATAAAAATTGATGTAACTAAAAATATATTTTGCATACATCTCATGTATCATATCATGCATATTTTATAGTCTAAATTATCTCATAAATATCTAAAAAATATGATTTAAATTTGATCATATCAAATTAAAATTTATTCTAGATAATTTTGTAGAACTATTCTACAACTAGTCTAAATATGCATCCATCATATCTCATATGAAAAAATTAAATAAATTTATTTTCTATTTTCTAGATCTAATTATAATATTTATAATATCAAAAAATAATAAATAAATAAATTTAAAAATTATGATTAATTAAATTAAAATTATGATCATGTTAGACTACACATAGAATAATTATATTCCTAATCTAGTCATGCATCTCATACATCTTTAGATCTAGATTATTTAATTTTTATTTTTTTAATTTTAGATCTAATCACATCTCATGTGACATCTAAAATCATCTAATTATTAAATTAAAATTAAAATAAAATTAGATCTAATAAATTTTGGAATCTGGCTCTGATACCAGTTGAAGGAAAAAACTTTATTTTTTTGGATCAGGTTCGTTCAGATCTGATTGGATCAAGAGGGATATTTCAAAAATTTTTCTCTAAGATTCTAATCAGATATGAGACTCTTCAAATTTGATCTTATTGATCTGATAATAAAATAAAATAAAATTAAATTTAATTTAATTATACCTTTGTTATGGGTAATCCTATTACCCTGTGATGATCCCGATATTTGCCTGAGGTTCTGGATGTAGCCATATAAGCGCCTGACCTCTACCAATATCCACTCAGGTAGAATCTAGAGATCTTCTCCTTCTCAATCTATTCTTCAAAAATTAGATCTAAATTTGATCTTGAAGATCTTCAAAATAGCTTTTGAAGATCAGCCATTGTCTTTTGCAGCAGTGCTACCTTCTTCCTTTCTTGTCACCTTTCACTTGCTTGGATCGCACCTAACTCATGCTCAAATCCTCTTGGACATGGAGAGGAGAGAGAGGATCAGAGGGTGGCATGGAGAAGGAGGGAGAGGGGCTATGTGGCATGGGCTAAGGCAGAAGCTCTTCTAATCTAGGCGCAGATAGGGTTTTTATAGACCCTGTTGTGCCATACAGTGCCACATCATCCCGATCAATCACGGCCCTTTGTGCAATCAAATCTAAATTTGATTGATGGGATGACATTATATGATCTAATTAGATTAGTGTCCCTTAAAAAACTCCTTAGATGGCATCAAGACTGGGTCAAACAAGACTCTTTGGCACCATCAAGTTTGATTCCCTGAAGCAACTGGAGCCCCATCTGTATGGGACTCCAATCCTTATCCACATGGGGTGCATGCCTCCCTAAGCATGTGTCCTTTGTCTCTCTATCTTTTAGTAGGAGGATAAGGGTTAAAGTTCTCTCCTATTGGTGCATGGTATATGGGCAGATGTCTAAGTGTCAAAGGTTAATATTTGACCAAAGTCCAAAGACAAGATTTAGAAGGTGACGAAAAATGGCAGATATTGTCTCAAATTTATCTCATAAATTAAGACAATCCTTTTCTGACTTGGACAAGCTCCAATCAGACTAAGTAAAGATTCTTAAGTGAGCCCAAACATATTTGGCTCAGTCGAGATAAGCTTTAATGATTGTTAAAGGAGAACATTAGGCTCAATCATGTGCTAGCACGATTTCCTTGAACATAATTGAATCTTATTCAAATCAGTTGAACTGGGTTAGTCTAATTGATGATATTTAGATCCAAATTCTTATTTGTATGATCCAGTTAGGTTCAGTTCTGTATGGTAATGGGATATATCATGATCTCTATCATCGACATCATTGAAACACCTTCTAATGGATCAGAACTTTTCTGATTCAGACAACTAGTATGATCGATCATCCAAATCATTTTAATTGCTCCCAAAATCCACCAATGATACCTAGCGGCATATGGTGGCAACCCATCAGAACTGAAAGTGAACCTCTCAGTGCAGTTATCCATGTGATTAAGTTTCTCTATCTTGAGTCCCGACCAGATTAGGATTTAAGGTCATCTCGTCAAACCCTAATATCCATCATATGAATTAATCATTTGATTCAAGTCTAATATGAAAATTCTAATAGAAACTCTTTCTATTATTTTACTCTGCCATGATCATGGGCTTATGGACTTGATTCTCATGATCATGATAGGACTGCTCCTTATCTACTGAGATAGATAGATCTCCTATTGGTGCAATCCAATTTCTACAATGAACATGCTATAGCCAACATACACCTCAGGATTTTGAATAGCTAAGAGATCGAGTTATGTTGTAGCCAAACTATAACACCTTCAAGGTGAACTATCGATGCACCTCAGATCAAAGAACTAGACATACTACTGCAGTTTTGAGCCAATCATCGATGAGAAGGTAGACTTTCTAATGACTGCTCGAGGTGGTCACGTTCAGTGCCCTCATTCTCTAACGAGTATCTGTACTCTCGCTCTGATGTCTCTATACCATAGACTCAAGACTCATCTATCCTAAAGAAGCGATCATACACCAACCTTTCGGATCAATCACCATCTTCATGATGATCCTACGGTCGGGAGCATTTTATGAGTTAATAATGAAATTCATGTCTCAAATTTTCAACTCTTGAAAATATGAAGTATCTTTACCATTAACTCAAGAAATGTATCACAGACACTTTCAAATACACACTATGATAGAAAATAACTTATTTTATTATTTATAGTCAAAATTATAATTTTATTCTTAAAAGTGTATTACAAGTGTCAGCCAATCTGGCTTCTAGGGCACACATATCTAACACTAGATCCTCCTCCGAATCATAATAATTGATTAATGTATCGTCTTTTATCTCATCATCATTTATAAACCGATCGTCGCCCTCCAAATCATCAAGATTAAATACAAAATCAACTTCAACTTCGTTGGATAGTAGATCAACCCTATGCAATGGAGTTGGCATAAGTTCTTCATCAACAAGGTGCTCGATCAATATTGGTTCTTCATCTTGAAAAGCTTCCTGTTCATGTAGATTTGAATTATCATCCATCTCTAGTCAGGTTGGTATGTCATATACGTCTCTAGGTATTATTCTTTGTACGACATACCAATCACCTTGATATTTTGGATCCTTTAAATATATTACTTATTTCGCTTGAGTTGCTAATATATATGGCTCATTTTGGTACCATGTTCGTGCAAAATTTATACTGATAAAGTATGGATTGATATGAATATCGATCTTCTTATTACTAATATCCCATCATTCATACCGAAACAAGAATACCTAATATTTAAACCCATACTTCAATTCTATGATATCTATCAATACACTAAGATATTCAATCTCCTCTTCTCCTTCATATCCTATCATAGCAATTCCACTATTCTGGGTCCGTCTTTGCATCTCAAGCTCTCTTGTATGAAATCTCATTCCTCCAACAATACAGGATGTGTAGTAGTTAACTCTTTGATTGGGACCACATGCTAAATTGTACAACTCATTGGTCGCACCCTCTTCTTTATTGAAATACTTAGATTTCATCTACAATATAGTATAAAAAATTATATCATCATAAGTAATTAATTATATAATTATAAAAATAAAATATAATACTAGTGAAACTTACATGGTTCCCAAATAATTTTGCAAATTCCATCCTATGTCGATCATAAATATTTGTATTATTCTTCCTGGATAGTATATTCTTGTGCTCACTGCAACAAGTCATGATTTTTAATTTTATATCGACAAAAAAAAATTAGTTAAAACACTAAAATTATGCTATGATAATACTTACTTAATTAAATCTTTAATTTTTTCATAATTATTTAAAATATAGAAATATGTCTTGGATAGCTCATTCACGTCCATAAACTTATATCTTTTTTCATCCATGGGTCGAACCGTTTGTTTGAATATGGACAATGTCAGTTCATCATCATCCCATTCATGGTCAGCATTACGATCTGCACAATTGAATCTTGTTTTAATGTCGTCAAGATATATCAAGCAAAATGTGAGATACTCCGTAGCTATGTATGCTTCCGCTATGGATCCTTCAGGCCATGTCTTATTGCGCACATACCTTTTTAGGGTACATAAAAATCTATAAATAAAAAAAAATTAAAGAGTTGTAATAAATTTACATCTTACAACCGATATGTCAAAGAGATTATGATTTCTTTATCTTTCAATAGGATACATCCACCGATAATGTACCAGGCTGGTTAGAAGAGTTTTCTTTGGAGGATGAACAACCAGATATAGCATATTATCAAAAAATGATGGTGGAAAGATATTTTTTAACTTACAAAGAATGAGCATAATATCATTTTCAAACTTTTCAATTCAGTTAATCTTCAACTTTCGGCAACATAGTTCTCAAAAAAATACTCCTAACTCAATCAATGCAGCTTGAACATCACCACTCAGATAGCCACGCATCACCACAGGAAGCAAGCACTGCATCATCACATGGGAGTCATGACTTTTCATGCTAGAGATATTGTCGTCATTGTTGCCAACACATTGCAATACATTTGAAGCGTAAGCATTAGAAAATTTCACTATTTTGAATCATCCATAGAAACTATTCTTCTCCTCGCCATATAGTGAATAACATGCAGGTGACATAAAAAATTGATCATCTTGATGAACTAAATGCAATTCCGATCAGATTCCCATTTCTTGCAAATCAAGGCGAGCTTTTGAATTATCTTTTATTTTCGTATGATGTTTAACACTATACCGATGATATTATTAAAAATATTCTTCTTAATGTGCATTACATCCAGGTTATGATGAAGTAATAACTGCTTTCAGTACGGTAGTTCGAAAAATAAGCTTTGCTTCATCCAATTCAGCTCAGCTTTAGTATGCTTCCACTTGTGAGTACCCGATGTTTTTCCAAATTTCACATTTCTAATGGCTTCAAGTTGTTCTAATACTTTCGCTCCACTTAACTCCTTAGGTAGCGAACGTTGGCCAGACTTACTATCAAAATATTGGTTATAACGGGTCCTCCAAGAGTGATTAGCAGAAAGAAACCGATGATGACCCATGAAGCAGATTTTCCTTCCATACTTTAAATGTAAGGAGGATGTATCCTTGTTGCATATTGGACATGCCAGATATCCTTTGGTACTTCATCCAGATAAGTTTCTATATGCAGAAAAAAATCATTTATCGTCCATAAAATCGATGCATACAACTTAAAAGTTTTTCGACTGATAGAATCATATGTCTGTACTCCATTTTTCCATAGTTCTTTTAGATCATTGATTGAGGATCGTAGATATACATCAATTTCATTACCTAATGCTTTTGGATCCAAAATCAATAATGACATCAAAATAAATGGCTCTTTCATGCATTTTCAAGGTGACACATTATATACAACTAGCATCACAGGCCACATGCTGTAGGAAGTACTCAAATTATTAAATGGATTAAATCCATTTGTCGCTAGACCAAGCCAGATATTGGATAGGTCACTTGCAAATAGTGGATACTTTGCATCAAGGTCTTTCCATACCATAGAGTCAGCCAAGTGGCTAAATATGTTCTCCTCCAAAACCCGCTGTTGATGATGCCATCTCATTTCTTTAGCTATTTTTGTAGATGTATACAACCTTTGAAGTCTTGGAATTAATGAAAAATACCTTAAAACCTTATGAGGTATCTTCTTTCCTTTTCTATTATCGATTTTGTATCTAGGCTCACCACATTGTGAACATTCACTTGCTTGTTCATTCTCCTTGTAAAATAATATACAATCATTTTTGCAGGCATGTATAGAAATATAGCCAAGTCCCAATTTCCATATATACATTTTTGCTTCAGTATATAATTTCAAAAGTATTGATCCATCAGGAAGAGTTGCTTTAATCAATGCCAAATTTTGATCAAATGACTTCTGACTCCATCGATACATAATTTTAATATGAAGCAATTTAATCAAAAACTCTAACTTGAAAAACTTCGCACAATTTGGGTAGAGTAGCTCTCATGCATCCCGAACAAGCTTTGCAAACTGATTAGAAGTCCTTTCTACCTCATCAATATTGTATTCATGATCAGAATTGCTTTGAGATGCACTGGTACTTATGGGTACATTTGAGGTAGCACCTTGATGTAAATCATCTAATAGTGAACCTATACCACCATGTTCAATAGGTTCAGCACCATCAATATCATCATCGATATCATCATTATCTTACATAACTTCCTTCGGATCACCCTCCTCATGCCATATCCAGCAAGTATATTTCTTGTCCATACCAAAACATACCAGATGCTCATCAACAAGTGTTATGTGATGATATACCATTTTGACACATCTTTTACATGAATACTTTATTTGACTGGCACTATCAGCCTTACACCATGCAAATTCAATAAAATCTCGAACACCTTTTCGATATTCAGGCAAAAAAATATCCCTGACGTTCATCCAACTTTTCTCGATATCCATCTGACAATAAAGAATAATGATTCATGAATTCTAACTCCACCAACTCCTTAATAGGTGTGGTCCTATCCCTTTCAAAAATACATCACTTTTATTGTTGCCATAGCTTTATTCTTTATTCCATATCCGAAAAAAATCTGACAGCATCTCCTTACAGTTCTCTAAGTAGACGATATAGATGGATTATATTTTAACCTCATCTAATATGTACCCGAAGAACCAACGAGATAATTATGATGAAATTTTTTATAATAGAACAAAGAACATGACAATAATAAAATATTGATGCATTTATGAACTATCCAAATCGGGGCGTCCAAGAATCGTTCATAGAGTCCATTTTGGAAATCCTGGGACTGACTCTTGAATAGGAGTCTAAGGTTAGATCAATGCATGAATTAAATCATTACCAAACTGGATCCTAGACCAGATCCCAACCTAGATCCCGATCTAGATTCTGACCAAGATCCGACCTGGATCATGACTTGAATCTTGAACCAGATCTCGAACATGATCCTAGACCGGATCTCGGATAGGATCCCAGATCGAATCTCAGATTGAATTCGATTCGGATCCCGATTGAGATCCGATCCAAATCTTGACCCGAATTTTAGATCGAATTTCGAACAAAATTCCAGATCGGATCCTGATTGAATCTTAAATTGGATTTCGGACCGAATCCCAGATTGGATCTTGGATAGAATTTTGACTCAGATCCCTAATTGCAATCCGATCCGGATCCTCATGCCTGATAGTTTATATGCATTAAAAATTAAAATCTTTGATTAATGTAAATTAAAATATTAAATCATAATCGTAATAAAATACACGGGCTAAATAAATAAAAAGATTAAACTATAACAGGTAAAAGCATAAAAATATAATTAAAAACTAAACTATTTTAATTATAAAAAACTTATTATTATTATTACTACTTTTACTTACTCTTATTATTATTATTATATTTACTATTATTATTATTATTCTAACTACTACTATTACTATTATTATTATTTTAATTATTATTACTACTTTTACTCTTATTATAAATATTATTATTATTATATTTACTATTATTATTATTATTCTAACTACTATTATTACTATGATTATTATTATTATATTATTATTACTATTTTTACTATTATTATTATTCTTACTATTATTATTATTATTACTACTATTATTATTTTTATTATTATTATATATGATTATTACTATTATTATTATTTTCATTATTATTACTACTTTTATTCTTATTATTATTATTATTATTATTATTATTATAATTATAACTACTATTATTACTATGATTATTATTATCATTATTATTAATAATATTATTACTATTATTATTATAATTATTATGATTATGATTATTATTATTATTATTAATTTTTATTATTATTTATTAAAATTTTAAAATTGATTAAGCCCTTCTACCCCCCACCCCTAGTGGCACCCCTCCGCTGCCCACCACCCATGGCCCACCACCTGACCCGCCACTACTGCCCCTCCATGCCCCACCCCCCATAGATCCCACCCCGTGCAGTGCCCAAATACCGTCATGGCCCCCATCCTCTGCGGCGCCCCTTTGCCATCCACCATCGGTGCCCGTGGCCCCCCAATCCATCCCGGTCGGTGCCCCTCCACCGCCCACCATCAGTGCTCATGGCCTGCCAACCCATCCCATCACCACCGTCCAACGGCCCCGCACCCCACACGGTCCCCTGCAGTCGGCACCAACCCTCCATGCTCTGCTGTCCGCCATCGACCACCGCATGGATACATCCGCGGCCCCAACCCACGGTCCCATCACCACCGCCTCATGGCTTCGCACCCACGTGCCCCCCACCCCCTGCAGTCGACATCCACCCTCCATGCCTCGCCGCCCACCACCGACCACTGCACGACACCCACGGCCCTCCGAACGATCGAAAGAGAACAAAAAAAAAACCATCAACAATGCACGACGATAATGGTGGCAGCGGCAGCGACAATAGCGGCGACAACGGTGGCGACAGCAATGGGAGAACAGGTCGTTGGTCGATGGAAGCGAAGGTGAAAAGGGTGAGAGAAGATGAGGGAGCAGGCGAGAGTAGGTTTCGGAGAGTGAATTTCATGTGAACGTAGTGAGGGAGGATATTTAAAGGCATTTAGCAACGGAGTTTCATCGCTAAAATAATTATTAGCGATGTAACTTTATTTTCCATCGCTAATAATTTCTATCAATTTTTTTTAAAAAATTCTCTTCAAAAAATATTAAATAAAATTATTTATGATAAAAAATTAATTTTTATCATAAATAACTATTATTTGTGACATATTCTTTTCATCAAAAATTATTTTTTATAAATAATTTAAAAATTTTAAAAAAGTGATAATATTTATGATAAAAAATTTACATCATAAATAATGTTATTTATAATGAAAAAAGTATTTACATCATAAATTATGGTTATTTATGATGAAAATCTTCCATCGTAAATAATTTTTATAAATAAATAATTTAAAAATTTTAAAAAAAGATAAGAATATTTATGATGGAATATTTCTTATAATAAAAATTTTAAAAAAAGGTAAAAATATGCTGTGCATGGTCGATGAAATGGGGTTGAGTGGTGCAAGCATGTCCATTCTTAGCTAGCCCATGGATAAATTAATTTTTTTTAATTTTTTAAAAATTAGTATTTTTTTTAAAAATTATTATTCTTTGAATATTATATAATTTTAAAATTTAAAGTCCATCTTTACTATTTATTATTTAAATAATTATCATGTGAGTATCATTATAAAAGATCGCCTCGATTTGGTAGCTCTAGCTTTGTAGATCGATAAAATTTGATTTCAACGATCACGAACGATCATATGATGATTTGATAGATAGAAATCATTGATGAATCTAAAAAATTATAATGATAATTTTTGTGATATTTATAATGTACTATCAAAATTTTACTTCAATCAAACTTCATTATCATGATTAATTTAGTACGAAATGATTTTGATCATTAAATAAAAAAGAGTGATCAAATGGCCAAATGGCATCCAATTAAGATGATTTTTTAGATAAATGATCTTTGCTACTATTTTGATCATTTGTATGGTGGAGATCATAAAATTCAAACCATACGTATATGAATAATTTAAAACTACACGTCTCTTAATACTTATTCTTAAGGTCCTTAAGTAATTATACTTATATTTTTATAAGATCTGCTTAATATGGATGGTTCATATACATACGATTTTAATTTTATGATCATTACCATATAAATGATGAAAGTAGTAGCAAAGATCATTTATCTAAAAGAATTTCTTAATCGAACATTGTTTGGCCTTTTGATCATTCATTTTTTATTTAACAATCCAAATTATTTTATGCTAAATTGACTATAATAATTATATTTGATTGAAGTAAAATATTGATAGTATGATATAAATATCACAGAGATCATCATTGTAAAATTTTGGATCTATCGATGGTTTCTATCTATCAAATCATCATATAGTCGTTCATGACTGTCGAAATTAAATTTTATCGATCTGCATATATAGAACTACCAAATCGAGATGATATTTTGTGATGATGCTTGCATGATAATTACTTAAATAATGAATGATGAATATGGACTTTAAATTTCAAAACTATGTAATATTCAAAAAAAATACTAATTTTAAAAATTAAAAAAATATTAATTTATTTATGGGCTAGCTAACAGTGGATGCGCTCGCACCCCACAATCCTGTCGCATCGATCATGCATGGCATATTTTTGCTTTTTTTATTTTTGAAATAGTCCATATTTTTCTATTTTTTGAATTTAAAATTTTGATCAAATTAATTACGATGGAGGATTTTCATCATAAATAATAGATTATTTATGACATAAATTGAATTCTCATCATAAATAATTGATTATTTATGATAAAATATTTTCATCATAAATAATCTAATCTTTTTATTTTTTAAAATAATTTATTTATGGTAGGTTATTTATAATGAAAGTTTTTTATCATAAATAATCGATTATTTATGACATAAAATTTATTTACATCATAAATAATTGATAATCCAATATTTTTATTTTTTAAGTAGCTTAATTATGGTAGATTATTTACAATGAAAGTTTTTCATCATAAATAATTGATTATTTATGATGTAAAATTTATTTTCATCATAAATAATTGATTATTTACGATGAAAAATTTTCATCAAAAATAATTCAATATTTTTATTTTTTTAAATAATTTATTTATGATAGATTATTTATGATGAAAAATTTTTGTTATAAATAATCTCTTATTTATGATGTAAATTTTTATTTCATCATAAATAATTTATTATTTATGATGAAAACTTTCCATCATGAATAATTTGATATTTTATTTTTTTAAATAATTTATTTATAATAGATTATTGATGATAAAAATTTTTATCATAAATAATTAATTATTTATGATGTAATATTTATTTTCATCATAAATAATTAATTATTTATGATGAAAATTTTTTATAGTAAATAATTCAATATTTTTATTTTTTAAATAATTTATTTATGATAGATTATTTATGATGGAAATATTTTATCATAAATAATTGATTATTTATGACATAATTTATGATGAAAAGTTTCTATCATAAATAATTGATTATTTATAATAAAAATTTTTCATAGCTAATTATCTAGCCTTTTTATTTTTTAAATAATTTATTTATGATGGATTATTTATGATGAAAAATTTATGTTATAAATAATTTATTATTTATGATAAAAAATTAATTTATATCATAAATAATCTATTATTTATGATCAAATTTTTTTTTATCATAAATAATATTTATTAGCAATGTAAAATTATTTTCATCATAAATATCTTTATTTGTAATGAATTTTTTTTATCATAAATAATTCCATCGCAAAACATGAGATTTCTTGTACTGTTCGCTTTATATTCATTCTTACCATACTATTTGAGATATAGCATGATAAAAAACCAAATTTTGGTTATCTCAAGATTTGGGAATGTTCAGCCTATATCAAGCGACTATAGGCAAATAAGTCAGAGACTAGGTCCTATAGGACTTATTACATAAGGTATCCTAGAGAGTTTAGGAATACTACTTTTACCTCCCAGACGATCATAATCTAATTATAAGTCGACGTGCTATCTTTTTGAAAAAAATATTTATCCAAGATGAAGATAGTGGGAGAAAAATTGAGCTTGAAGAGAGTCTTTGAAGAGCAACGAGTCATAGAACTTATTGAATCTATTCATGTTAAGCCAGTACATGCACTTCTTATTCCACCTTATAGATTGAATAGGATTTTTCATCCTCTTGAAAGATACTTAAGGTATTTTAATAAATAAAATAGAGGAAATGATCCAAAAACTTATAACGAGGCGATGCTAGATTTCAACTCCGAGAGATAGATAGAAGGTATAAGTCAAAAGTTGACTTATTGCATTCTAACCAAGTCTAGATCTATGTAGATCTATTAAAAGATATAGTAGATCTATCAAAAAATAGGTTTGGATGGAAAGATAGAGACCTATATGGCAAGGCTTGTAGCAAAAAATTATAGTCAAAAGCATTGACTATCAGAAGATTTTTATCTATAGCTATGTTAAAATCCATCCGGATACTACTTCATTTTATGGCATACCATGATTATAAATCTAGTAAGTGGATATGAAAACTACCTTCTTGAATGGATATCTTGAAGATTATATCTATATGGGGCAACCTTTTGGGTTTCACTTCTAGTAACATCAAGTCACAAGATAAGCACGCCACAATAGACTAAAATCAGCATCTCGAAGTTGGAATATTTATTTCATCAATGTGATCAAATTATTTAATTTCATTAAGAATGAGAAAAACTGTGTTTATAAGAAGGTCAGTGGAAGTATTGTCGCTTTCTTATATTGTACGTAGATGACATTCTCCTGATTAGAAAAGATGTTCTCATGTTGACTTCAACTATAATATGGTTGTCGATAGAATTCTCCATGAAAGACCGTTGAAGCATCCTACATCTAAAAGATCTATAGAGATAGATCTAATAGAATGCTAGCCCTATCACAGAAAATGTACATAGAAGAGGTCTGAAGAGGTTCGGCATGGACAACTCCAAAAGAGGATTTCTATCTTTTAGGAATGGGATTCATCTCTCTAGGTAGATGTGCCCCAACATATCGGAGGAGATAAATCACATGAGCAAGATTCTTAATGGTTTAGCTATAGAAAGCCTCATATATGCCATGCCATATACTCGACTTGATATAGCTCATGCTATGAATGTCATAAGTAGATATCAGTCAAATTCAGGTGAGGAGCACTGAAAAACTATGATATGTATCCTCAAGTACTTGAGAAGAACTAATGATATGTTCTTGATTATTAGAGGAGGAGAGTTAAGGATGCAAGGATACATGGATTTAGACTTTATGTCTGATATTGATGATCGAAAGTCAATATCAGGCTATGTTTTTCTTGCAACGGTGGTGCTATGAGCTGAAAACATTTCAAGTAGTTTATCATAGTGGACTGCACCATGGAAGCTAAGTACATCATTACTTTTGAAGTTGCTAAGGAAGCTTTCTGGTTTAAAAGGTTTGTTGTGGAACTAGGTGTCATACCATCAGATACCATGATACTATACTGCGACACTAATGGCACCATAGTTCTTGTTAAGGAGCCAAGATCTTACTAGAAGTTCAAGCACATAGAGCGGTGGTTCTACATTATTTGCAACTACCTTGAAAAGAAGTACATCGAGATATAGTGAGTTGACTCCACTGATAATATAGCTGATTCACTGACTAAGCCGATGAGCCAACAAAAGACTGAAGCCCACTTGATAAGATGAGACTTAGATTTGTAGCCAATTAGCTTTAGTACAAGTGGAATATTGTTAGATGTATATCTTACAAGCTAAATTGGCTGATACTTGTAAACACTCCAAGGACATAGTTTATAATTTTGACTTAATTTGAGGTATGTGTCTTTGATGGTTAATTTCTAGATTGCCTCCAATCGATGGATCATCATGAGGATGATGGATAATTCAGTGAGATTGGTATATGGATTACTTTCTTTTGGATAGATGAGTTTTGAGTTTGCAGTGTAGGAACACTGAGCGAGAGTGCAGGTGATTATTGAAGAACAATGATATCGAGCATAACCATATGAGAAGTCACTTGGATGTCTACTCACTCATCAGTGACTTGCTTGATGCTGTAGTGATATGATTGATCCTTGACTTGTAGTGTCTTGATTATTCACAATGAGGTTGTTATGGTTTGATTATACATATACTTGTTTCCTAGCCATTTGGACCCTTGCGATGCATGTTGGCTATAGTAGGTTTACTATAGTAGTATGTTGTACTGAGATGGAATCTATTGATCTTAGTAAAAAAAGTAGTCATATACGATTTATGAGACAAGTTTAGAAGATCTTGATTAGGACAGTGTGATTAGTGGAAAAGAGTTTTCATAAAAAATCACCAGATGAACTCGAGTCAAATAAATATGACATATGACTGATGATGGAATTTGATGAGTATTTCATGACCTCCATCTAATCAAAACTCATGATAAAAAAATTATATCATATGATAACTGTACCTAGAGATTTTTCTCTTCTATTTTGCTGGATTGTTACTACATACTGCTAGGTATCATTGGTGGATTATGAAATTCACAAGCATTAACTTGATGATTGATGATCCTTGATGGGTAGAGTTAAAATTATTCTAACTCATTGAAAGAAGTTTCAATGATATTATGATGGAGATTATAAGATATCTTACTATTAGATAAAATAGAATCTATGGGATCGCATATAAAAGAGATTGTTGATTGATCAGATGGTTGAATTATGATTATGAATCGTAGTAGGATCTGATTATCAATATGATTGATGATTAATCCATTGCAAATGTTATAATAAAGAAATTCACCAAGAGTTAGTGAGTTAGAGGAAGTTTAATTATCAATTGGATTGCAATTTAGCTCAATCTAATTGAATAATAAGGCTATAATCTAGTCTAATTGATTTGAATTCAATTTGGCTTGGTTTGGATTTGATTAGATCAAGCCTAATTAGATTATAAGATAATCCAATTATGAGGGAGACTAATTTCTTATTTGATTAAGGTTTAGGTGCCATATAATTTTTGATTTGATTAGGATCTAATTAAAAGAGATTGGGTTCCTAGTTAGACTAGGATTTTCTAACCAACTCCTAATTAGTTTAGGATTTAATTAAGGCTCTAAGAGAGATCCCAATTTTCTTGCACTCCAACTAACCTCATGCACCAACCACTTTTACGCCAAGGTTATCATGCCCTTGCTCTTGATTTTTGCATGACATATCTCATGCCCAAGTAGGGGTGTACAAATGGTTAGGTTAACCAAAAATGGAACCAAACTATTAATTATTTTGATGTTTGGTTCGGTTTTTCTTTTAAAAATTTTAATTTTGGTTTAAAACTGAACCAAAAGTTTTTAATCAATTTGGTTTTTAATTTTTAATTTAATAACTTTAGTTAACCAAAAATCAAAATAGATGACTAATGATAAATATTATATTGGTAGATTATAAAGAGCTTAAGATAATTTTATTGAATTGAGCTTTTTTTAATGATTTATTATTGATTAAAATTTGAATAATAATACTAAGCCCAAGTATAATTTTTTAGTCCAAATAATAAAATTATTAAAAAATTTAATAAGTCCAAAATAAAATCAAAAGCTTAGCATAGAGAAGCCCAAAATTGAATTACCGAACTAAAAATATTTTGGTTTAGTTTGTTCGATTTTAGACTACTTTGGTTTGATTTTTGGTTCTATAAAATGCAAGTTTGGAAGTTCGATTTTTTAAAATTTTGGTTCGATTTGAATCAAAAAAATCAAATGCACACCCCTATGCCCAAGAGGAGGAGGCGTCCAAGAGTTGAATACCCCCTTAAACTCTTATCTAAAAGAGTTATAATCCTATCTTGTACACCTAAAATAAAAAGAAGAAGGGGCGTGAGAATCTTTTTTGATGCTAATTTTCATTGAGGGCATTGGATTGAGTTTCTGACACATTTTCTCTTGGGATGTGGGATCTAGAGAGATGGGACGCAAGACCAAAGAGTTGGGATGCAGGATCTAGAGAAAGGGCATGAGAAATCTCTAGGGTAGAGATTTAGTGTGGGATTTTAGGAAGAAACAAGGAGAGCTTTTTCTTCTTCTTCCTCCTCCTCCTCTTCTTCTCTAAGATGGTTTGAGAGAAAAGAAAATATTTTTTCAACCATCAGAAAGCGATCTCTGCAAATAAGCTAGCATCCCAGTGAGATTAGAAAGCCTCTGATCAGATCAAGATCTCATGTGGATACCTATAGAGGTCGGATGCTTGTGCAGCTTTAAGAAACCCAGAAGATATCTACGATTATTAGTTCACAGTGAAGAACAACCCATGCAAAAGTATAAAAATCAGATCTTCTATCCCTGTTCTTTAAATTTTTGATTTTGTTTTCTGAATCCTGTCCATCATATGAAGATCATGTTGTATGGTTTTTGGACTAGATCTTATGCATGCTTTAGATTACAAATAGTTTTAATCTATTTTTTTCTGTTGTGTTAATATTTTTAGAAGTTAAAAATCTACATGCATGAAACCATGGCTTTCTAACAATGAGTTACTTTGAATTCCAAAGTATGTATGTTGATCGAGGGTGCCCATCCATCAGTAACGTATACTTCTTGGTATCCAATGGTATTCTTGAACATGGATTAAGGTTATTAGAGATTGATGATGATGTAATATACATCTTGGAGTTACACTCAGAGCGGGGTGTATTTTTTATTATGATCTATGTAGAGACTGGAATGTTGCTATTGAACATGAGAGGGGGCTCCATATCTATCTAGAAAGATGAGTTTAGAATCCAAGAGACTTAATATGAGGTTATAGGTACATAGGCCATTGTGGAGTTTGTGAACTTAGATGTTAATGAGTGGGTTGATGAATTTTTTGATGATAGGACTGATGAGGCAGTTGATACTACAGTAGATCATGATAGGTGGAATGATAAATATGAACAATAAGTTAGACCTGACAATGAGAGCGGTGATGGCAAGGATTGTTGGGCTGATGATGAAGAAGCAGATGCTAGGGCAACAAATGAAGACAAAGATGAAGATGAAGATAACTCCACTTGGTTGAACGAGAATTTTGAAAGTCCTAATGATGATGACATCTTCAATACTAGGACTTCTGGCTCTACTCATGAAGATTATTCATCTGTACCCCCTTCGAATCATTTTGATGCTGCAAGACCATTACAGAAGGGGAACACATTTCCTTGGATGATTTTATTGAGGACCCTCTATATAATGAAGAGTTGAGAAGTGTGCATGGGTCTTTTGAAGATAAGAATGAGCATGATCCAAAATTCAATAAAGAAGTGGATATGGCAAACTCAAACTTACAGCTGAGGATGAAGTTTACAAATGCCATAGTTTTTAGAGCTGCATTAAGGGAGTACATAATAAGGAGATCCATTGATATGAAGTTTAAGTTAAATGAAGATCATAAAATATCAGCTATATATAAGAATAAATGTGGATGGCGAATATATACTTTTAAGATTAGGGATGAACTTACATTTTAGATCAAGACATTTCACTGAACTTATATTTGTGAGAGAACCTTTTCCAACTCCCAAGTAAAGTCTTGTTACTTGGCTAAGAAATTCTTTGATAAGTTTAGAACAAATCCAAAATGAGATGTTTTGGTTGTATAGGCTCATGTTAAACAGGATATTGCTTTTGATGTCAGTAGGAGCCAGGTCTATAGAGCTAAAGAAAAAGCCAGGAAGATCATTGAAGGAGATGAAAGGTTGCAGTATGGGAAGCAGAGGGTTTACGTAGAAATGATTAGGATGACAAATGTTGGAAGTCATGTCATTTTACATTGTGAAACCTTTCATCAGGGTCAGCAGTCTATTTTTAATGGTATGTACATCAGGTATCATGCCTGAAAGGTAGACTTCTTATCTGGATGTAGACCTATGGTCTAGATGAATGCTTTCTTAAGGCAAGATTTAGAGGACAATTGCTCTCAACTGTAAAAAAAAATGGTAATGACAATGTCTGTCTTGTGGCAATGGCTGTTGTAAAATAAGAAAATAAGAACTCATGAAGTTTGTTTCTTCGTATCTTTGTAGAAGACATGGGTAGATCGGATGACGTTGGTCTAGTGTTTATTTTGGATAAACAAAAGATATGTATTCCTTTCAACATCTCTTTGATATATTCTATTTTATTTTTTTTATATTACTTATATATAATAGTACTTATATTCCAGGATTTTGTCCCTACAATTGAGGAGCTATTTTCTGAGGTGGAGCATAGGTACTGCACGAGATATATGTACATAAATTTTAGGACATCTTTTAAGGGGAAGGAGTTGAAAGATACAATGTGAAAAGTAGCATGTGCAACCATCCCATGAGAGTTTGAAAAGAAAATGGCATATATCCGAACAATTGATGAGAAAGCTTGGGGGAGGCTTAAGAAGACCCCTCCACCATAATGGTCCAAGGCTTTCTTTAGTAATTGGAAGAAGACTGATTGCCTCGTTAATAATCTTAATGAATCATTTAATTCCATGATCATGGAGGCTAGAAACCTGTCTATTTTGTCAATGCTTTAATAGATTAGAATTCGCTTGATGAAAAGATTCAACATCAAAAGACTAGGTATAGAGAGATATGGTGGATCCATTTGTCCAAATATATAGGACAAACTAGAGATCCTAAAATTGGAATCTAAGAACTTCAGTGCCACAACTACAGGTAGATCGAATTATGAGGTCAATAATGGATATGAAAGATATGTAATTGATTTGACTACAAGATCTTGCTCCTACCGAATTTGGGACCTCACTAGAATCCCATGTAGGTATGGTGTGGCGGTCATTATCAAGAATTTGCAGCAACCAACCAGAGGATTTTATCCATTCATGTTATACCAAGAATGTTTATCTAGCTACATATATGGAGATAATTCATTAGTGCCAAGCTAAGATGATTGGATTGAAACTGCACTGTTTGCTCCTATCCCTCCATTTATACATAGGCCTCCTGGGAGGCCCAAGAAATTAAGAAAAGATCTAGAGGAGCCAAGAAATCCTCAAAGAATATCTAGAATGAATATAAAGATTATATGGAAAGTTCCATAAACAAGGCCCCAACTCAAGAGGATGTAAAGCAAGTATGATTGAAAAATTGTTTGGCAAAGGAGGATAAGGATGTAGAAAGAAAAGAACGTAATACACCTTATAATATATTATATTAAGTACAAATTCACTTATTCTATTATGTTGTATGTACATGCTCACCTATATTATGTTATCATTTTGTAGACACAAGGTGCAGGTGTAGCCTTTCAATCAACGAGCACCTCCCATCCTAGCAGAGGGACCACAAATGCTTTTAGGGTATAATCAAAGTTATCTCTAAAATAGTGATTTAACTATATACACAATATTAACTTGATCAAGGATAATGCTCTAACTAAGACTTTGATTAATATTATAGCCTCCAAGAATGTATAGAATAACAGCTTAGTTCAGATCAAATGTACCATAAGGAAGAGGCTCTTCAACAAGAGGTTCTTCTGCAACAGGTACACTAGGAAGAGCAAGCATGGAGGTTCGTCTACAAGAGGTTTGGGCTCTTCAGGAAGGGGTTCATCGGTAGAGGAGCAGTCAATACTACTATTATAAGAGGAGCTTCGGGAAGGAGAAGAGGTTTGGTCACTGAAGTTTCAGGGAGTAGTTTCAGAAGAGCTTTAACTACCAAATCTGCAAGAGCTAGTTGGTGGAAAAGAGAAGAAAATGTTATGTTGAATGTAGTATTAAAAGCAATGTCTTATGTAATGTTGGAAAGGATGAAAGTTGTTTCATTTATTATATGAAATTTAATGTAATAGATGAAGTGTTGGTTATGGAACCTCATTCCTTTCATGAATTTGTGTTGAACTTATTTAAGACAGTAATGTTTCAGTTGTTTGAAAAATGCCTTGTTTGGAATGGGTGAAACTTGGTTATATAGGAAACTTAGTTATCAGGAAATGGGTTCACTTAATATGTTATGAAACTTCATTATGTATATGACTTAGTGATGAAGTCATTGAACATAGGAAGGAATCAGGTGTTTAAAATATGACCTATTTGGAATGGATGAAACTTAGTTATGCAGTTATATCAGTTAATGTGCAACTTCCTTATGTAGTGATATCTATTAATGTGAAACTTGGTTATGCAGTGATATAGAACTTGGTTATTAGGATATGAGTTTACTTAGTGTATGTTATGCAATGGTAGGCCATATATTAATCAACTAAAATGCATTGTTCTTAATGAAAATAGACTGTACCAAATTGAAATATATTGTATCAAATTGAAATGCATGGTGCCAAATGGAAATGTATCACGCCAAATGGTTCCAACAAAGATTCAAAAATTTCTAGACAGCTGCACATACTACCATGATTATGTACAAAACTATATGTAACATATCAAATTGTGAGTATATACCTCTTGAAATTGCATGTATCACTTGAGATGGGAATAATTATGTACGACCTCAATTGTCATTGCAACATCTAAATAATAAATTGTCATTACATAGGATCATTATAGAATGCCATTCATAACAAATTAGTCTAATAATATCATTACATTATGTTATTATTAATGATTGTTGCAGATTACAATGCCATTACGGATTTTCTTGAGTATCATTTAATGAAGATGAGTCTGAGGTGGAAGATGAGTTTGAGGTGATGGGTCCAACTTATTGTGCTGGGGCATAGGGAGTCCAATCTGGCTTCGAATACAGTAAGATCTCTATCATCCAGTATTCTGAGACTAACTTGATCATATTGGGCAAAACTAGAAACAATCTTTCTAACATATTTGGTGTCCCAAGCACAAATGGCACGTCATACAGATGTAGTAGTGCATGAACCTACAAATGATGAACAAAAATAATAAAAAAGTTCATGATGAATGGGGCTACTCGGATGGCTTGTATTAGAGTGATTTGGGATAGAAAAGTGACCAAGTAGGTATTATCACCTAGCTTAATTAGATTCCAATTAAACCCTATTGGTCCAAGGTGCATCAGAGCTTATGCAACTTTAGATGTATTAGGAAGGTGGCTCTCTTCTCTTATAAGATTGATGTTGACCGCTCCACCATTGTGGAGTTTCCAATAGCGGTGCAAATGAACAACTTGAGTTTGCAAGAAAATTTTGAAGTTTTCTGGCCTGCCTTTAACAACAAACTCTCCCACATTATCCATGTTCTCCCAACCCAATAGTGCAAATTAATCCTTGGCTATGCTAGGGAATTTATAATACTCTACTGCCATCTGTTGGGAATACATGGAGACTTTTCTGCAACAACATCACAACCTTACACAAACCTAGGCATTTTTAGTGATACTTCATCGTGTCTATAGCAATAATCTATCTCTCAACGATCATTGCAACTACTTCAATGGTGCCTTTTGGGATGACCATCATATTAAATAGTTGGAAATATTAAACACCACATGAAACAACATCGTTTGAATGAAAATAGAACATGATTAATCAAAACGGTCGAAAAGAGATTCAAGACGAAATTAAATAGTAATGTTTAAATAAAAATAGAATATGATTAACTAGAAAATATTTTTGTACACAATGAATACATCTTCCAAAATTAGAAAAACTAGAAGACTGGCCTAACATTCCTACTTCCATGTTCCCCCAATCCCGCCAAGCAATAGAGTGCCACCAACAATAACAAATATTCAAGATCCAATCAACACATTCTTGTAGAACTTCTCCCTTTCTCGAGCTATTGCTTCCCTTTCTAGAGCAAGAATCTTCTTCATATGAGCAATTGTTGCTTTTCTTTCGCAACATTTGCCACTTGCTGAAGCCTTTGGAATTTATCCAAAATCTTGGAAGCAAATTTAATCCCACATCTACATGTTAGAGGGTCAACCGACTCAAAGTAGCAGTAGTGGTCATCAATCTACCAAATAATTAACCAAAAAAGCATCTTCCAAAATTGAGGAAATAAAATCATATGGAAATCAACAAAAAAAATCAAGGAACTGAGACCATATTTGAAGCAACCACAGAATCTTCTTCTAAAATTTTCTACCATCCATGATATTGTAACCATGGATCATTTCCTACAATAACAACAAATCTATCCAGCACCGTTGTTGCTTGAGGAAGATAACGATGAGATGGTGTCTTCAATTTGGCAAAAAAGGCTCTATTAGGAGAAGTGTGTGATGGATCGAGGGATTTGGAAAAGAATAGAGCATTCAAACCATAGTGAAAACAAACCCTAAAATCTATTTTAACATACAAATAAGTAATGGAGCAAGAGTGTGCTTGACGGATTTGACTTCAAGTGGGTTAAATGCTACTTTTCAAACTATGGGAGGCTTAATGAAATCAGGCCTAACATCAGGTAGAAAAATTATAATTATTTTATTTTTTTATCCCCCCCTCCAACTAAAATGTAGCAATAGGTAATTTCATGAGTCAACTAATGAATCAATTCATGAATCTAATGGCTCTTAAGAATACATGGCAAATTGCTGAGGTGCTAGAACATTATTTCAAGCTCAATTTGTATATTATTTGTTAATTAATCTACTACTTTATGAGAGTCCTTGGCTGATAGATTGAAGCTATAGTTGAGGCCTTCTTGCATCAAGTGTTCAATATTCTCCATTTCAGGAAGGATTTGAAATGATGGTTGCTTGTGTCCATTTATGATTTCCACTAGACTTCGGATTTTAGCATGCACCGAAGCTTTTGAAATTTTTAAGTCTTTTGCATAGAGAATACTACAAAAAATTAATGGCTCGAACCTCATATGCATAGGAGTTCTTGCCTGAATTGGCTTGGTATATACCAATAGATATCTCCCATTCTCAGCTAGATTTGTGTTGTATCTTTCACATGAAAGAATGATTGATCTTCTTTTACTACTTCAACCATTGGATATCGCATCCTGCATAGATCTCAAACTAAACAACTTCAGTCATCTACTGTATAGATATCAAAGTGATTATTGCACAATCCAATAGTGGATTCATGCAGAGGAAGGTGAATCCTTCTTTCGAGATATAGCCCCTGTCCTTCTCAGCTTGCCTATTGTTCTAGGTTCGTTCTCAAGATAATTCCTTGCCAACATTGTGGGGCTTGACTTAATTATTTCAAACTAAGATAGAGACTCATTTTAGATACAACATTCCATGACATAAAATTTAGTGTATTAGGTTTCATTTAAAACCAAGCCATTAGAAGAAACTTTGTTAGATTTGAGTCTATTTTGGATTTGGGTCATTAGATCAAACCAATTCAATATTTTGGATTTGTTATTCCCTATTACACCCAATGACCATACTTTTAATTTCAAAAAAATGAAGTCTAATGACATCTTAATTTGCTTTTTGGTTGTGTTTGTAACATAGATGCCTTAGTTGGTAAATACCTTGATATGGTGGACAGAACCCAAAAGGGCAAGAAATCAGGCTGATTGCCCCTATGGTTTTGGTGGTTTTAACCCTACCATGATAAAATGAATATAAATCTCTCATAAGACCCAAATACAGAAAGCTCTTTCCATGCTCTATGTGTTGGGGTATCAACTCACTTTGATATCGATTGTTGTGGGAGTTTGGCTAGGATATCACAACCTTAGGATCTTTTTGATACCACTTATATTGGACTTGATCACGTGTGGATACTGCAAGAAAAAGAAACAAGAATAAAAGATAAAAGAGCATATAATCAAATATATGGATTAGACCATGGTCTACCTCTATGGAACGTGCAAACTTCACTATGAGAGATAAAAAATAAATAAATATAAAAAAAACTTACTACTCAACTCTTGTACAATAATCTCTCAATAAAAAATTTTAAAAGCCTCATAAAAGCTCTCTAAAGCTTCTTAAGAAGCCTCTTAGCAACTCCAAGATATCACCAGCTCTTCAACGCAATAAATAGTTTATCAATCAAAGTTATATAGACTCTAAAAATATAAAAATAGTATTTGACTAAAAAACCCAGTCCCAAACACATCAAAGATCAATTCTAGACTATCTGATCATGATCGGCTCTCTTTTGGACTATCGAATCATGCAAAAGCAGTCTTGATTATGCTAGGATTTATTTTGGACCATTGGATCGTGACCGGCTCACGTTTGAGCCATCCAATCATGCAATCGGTCCTAGATCTGCCCGTAAAACCTTGGAAATGGCTGCTAGTCCATCATGGACCACATAAAATGGAGTAGGAAATGCTCCGATCCATGGCCCACACGTGGACCGCATGAGGCTAGGCTCGTGCACGCTTGCACGCCTGGCTGGCCTAGCACCACCACATGCTGCTAGTCTGGGCCATGCTATCGCCATTCGATGCTGCCTGTGGGCCCCTCCGATGGGCTTGAGGGCTGTGCTGCCTCGCTTGATTCTTTTTTTGCACATAACTTCTCCATCTGGACTCTGTTTGGGCTATTTTTAGGCTCATTGAACTCCATTCATCATCTTGAACCTCGTTATGATATTATTATGGATCAAATCTTAAAATATTTTTCTCAATAATCTCCATCTCAACTTGATGTTCGGACTCCATCTATCTCTGAGAGCCTGTAATCCATCTTGCCCTAAGGCACACCTGCTATCTCATGGATGGACAAATGTGGATGTCGAGTTAGGCCACTTGATCCCATCTCCATCAATGGCGGTATCCACTCTGACCAAAGATCTGCTCAAAAATATCTTCTTTGGAAATAGAAACTTTACTCTATGACGTCATCTCTCATCCTTTCGAGTCTTCCATCTCGTGCCTGATTCACCTATACTTAGAGCTCCACCTCGCATTGAACTTTCTCTGGCTTTTGAAGCTCCACCTTGTATTAGGCTTCCTACTAGATAGTAATATCCTCTCATCCTCTTTTTTTCTTCTAATATTATCCTATTGCTATGCATGACCTTTATGATTCCATCACCAGCTATCCATCTATAGCTGTTTGAATTCAATCTGCTTAGTGAGATAAGATTCCACATAAAATTGGGTATGCATTGGACCTCCCCCAATCTTTTTACTGCACCATCAGGTATCCTTTAGCTGACCATCCCAATGCCTCTGATCGTATGCTCGATTCATCCGGTAGATGAACAATATCTACACTACTCTCTAGAAAGTCAAACTGCTTCTCTCTGCAATAAACTGAAGAAAAATCCTGATTTTTCGTACCAGATTCATTCAGATCTGATCAGATCAAAAGATATATTTTTAATTTTTTTTTTTGATTCAGATCAGATCTAAGATATTTCAGATTTGATTATTATTATTTTAAAAATTAAAATAAAATTAGATAAATTAAATCAAATTTAATTTATCTTAAAGTGGATAATCCTATTACCCATTGATGATTCTGTAAGCAGCGAAAGGTTCTGGATCAAGCCACGCAAGTCCCTGGCCTCTACCGATATCCACTTGGATTAGATCTCGAGATCCTTTTTTTTTCTATCACATCTTCAAAAATTAGATCTGAATCTGATCTGGAGGATCTTCAAAACTCTTTTCGAAGATTAGCAGTTGTCCTATGCAGTAGTGCAACCTTCTAGCTTTCAGTCGCCTTTCTTTGATCTGGATCGCACCAACCAAGAATCCAAACACTTTGGACGTGGAGAGGAGAGGGAGAAGGTGGGTTTGGCATGGAGGAAGAGGGGAGAGGCAACCTTGGGCATGGGATTTTAATTCTCCAATCATACAATCATGCAATCTGAGTTGGGCGCAGGGTCTTATTTATAGACTGTCTGTGATCCAACTTCTCTTTCTCCCAACCAATCACAACTCTTTGTAAAATCAGATCTAAATCTGATTAGTGGAAATAGAGTCTCCTAAATTCCTCCTTAGAGGGTGCCTAGGACCAGTCAAAGTTGGTTTTTAGGAGAACTCTAATTGGAATCTAAAAAGGAGATGGAGTTCCTGTCCAACAGAGACTCCTGGGCGCCTCCAGCTTGGGCACACACCAAGGGTGGCGTGCACCCTCTTCCTTGCCAGGTTCTAACAGAGAGACAGGCCCCCACCAGCTCTTCAATAGGTGTATGATACGTGGATAGAAGTCAAAGTATCAATGGTCAATATTTGACCAGTCAAAGGTAGACTTTTGACCAAAGTCAAAGAACGAGAAATGGCAGGTGACCAAAAATGGTAGGTAATGTCCTTACAAAATAAGACAACCTTTTCTGATTTGGACAACCTCCAGTCAGACCATATGAAGGCCTCTGATTGAGCACAAACTCTTTTGGCTCAGTCAGGACAACTTATTTGTGATAGCAAAAGAAGAACGTTAGGTTCAATCGAGTGCTAGCATGATTTCCTTGAACCTAATTGAATCTCATTCAGATCAATTGAACTAGATCAGTTCAATTGATGATCACCAGATTCAAACCCTTGTTTGTGTGACCCAGTTAGGTTTAGTTCTATATGGTAATGGGATATGTCATGATCTCTATCATCGACATCATCAAAACTCCTTTCGATGGATCAGAACTCTTCTGATTCGAACAGCTAGAATGATCGATCATCTAAATCATTCTAATTGCTCTCAAAATCCACCAGTGACACCTAGCAGTATATGGTGGCAACCCATCAGAGCTGAATGCGAACCTCTTGGTGCAGCTACCTGTGTGATTAAGTTCTTCTATCTTGAGCCCCGATCAGATTAGGGTTAAGGTGAACTCGTCAAACCCTAGTCTCTATCATATGATGTAATCATTCGATTTCAAGTCCAATGTGAAAACCTAAATAGAAACTCTTTCTATTATTTCACTCTGCCATGGCCATGGACTTCTGGACTTGATTCTCATGATCATCATAGGGCTGCTCCTCTACCACCGAGGTAGATAGATTCCATCTTGATGCTATCCAGTTCCTACAATGAACATGCTATAGCCAACATACACCTCAGGATTCCATATGGCTAGGAGATCGAGTAATGGTGTAGTCAAACTATAACACCCTCAAGGTAAACTATCGATGCATCTCAGGTCAAAGAACCAGATACACCACTGCAGCATCGAGTCAGTCATCGATGAGAAGGTAGACTTCCTAATGACTACTCGAGGTGGTCATGCTCAGTGCCTTTATTCTCTAACGAATACTTGTACTCTCACTCCGATATCTCCACATCATAGATTCAAGACTCATCTACTAAAGAGAACCGATTACACACCAACCTTCTGGATCAATCACCATCCTTGTGATGATCCTATGGTCGGAAGCATTTTATGAGTTAATAATGATTATTCATGTCTTAAATTTTCAACTCTTAAAAATATGAATTATCATTACCATTAACTCAAAGGATGTATCACAGACACTAAATACACATATGTGATAGAAAATAACCCATTTTATTGATATTAGTCAAAATTATAATTTTGCCCCTAGAAGTGTATTACAAGTGTCAGCCAATTCTGACTTCTAGGGCACATATATCTAACAATCTCCCACTTGTCCTAAAGCCAATTGGCTATAAGTCTAAGTCCCATCTTTCAAGGTGGGCTTCGATCTTTTGCTGGCCCAATGACTTTGTAAGTGGGTCTGCCATATTATCTATGGAGTTGACTCTCTTGACCTCGACATAATCCTTCTTGAGGTAATCATGGATGAGGTGGTATCGCCATTCAATGTGCTTGGATTTCTGATAAGACCTTGGCTCCTTAGCAAGGGCTATGGCGCCATTATTGTCGCAGTATAGAGGAATGGCATCTGATGGCATTACTCCAATTTCTATAGCAAACTTCTTATACCAGAATGCTTCCTTCGCAGCCTCTGATGCAGCGATATATTCTGCTTCCATGGTGGAATCTGCTATCATAGTTTGCTTGAAACTCTTCCAGCTGACAGCACTACCATTGCACACAAACAGACTTTCCAGATGTCGACTTTCGATCATCTATATCGGACATGAAATCCGAGTCTGTGTATCCCTGGACTTGGAGTTCTCCATTACCAAAGACCAACATCATATCCTTAGTTCTTCTTAAGTACTTAAGGATACATTTCACAGAAGTCCAGTGTTCTTCATCCTGGATTTGACTGATATCTGCTTGTGACACTCACAGCATGGGCTATATCAGGTCGTGTACATAGCATGGCATACATGAGGCTCCCTATTGCAGAAGCATAAGGGATCTTGCTCATGCATTCTATTTCCTCAGGTGTGCTAGGGCACATCTTCTTGGAAAGATGAATACCATGTCTGAAGGATATTAATCCCCTCTTAGAGTTTTCCATACTAAACCTTTTTAGTACTTTCTCTATGTACATCTTCTGTGAAAGTCCTAGCATCCTATTCGGTCTATCCCTATAGACCTTAATTCCTAGAATAAAGGATGCTTCACCTAGGTCTTTCATGGAGAATTCCTTGGACAACCATAATTTGACTGATTGTCATCATGGAAATATCATTCCAATAAGGAGGATGTCATCCACGTACAATACGAGGAAGACAACAGCGCTCCCACTGACCTTTTTGAAAGACACATGGTTCCTCTTCATTTTTGATGAAACCAAATATTTTGATCACATCATTGAAATGAGTGTTCCAGCTCCGAGATGCTTGCTTAAGTCCATATATGGATCTTTGCAGCTTGCAAACCTTGTGATCAGTATCACTGGATGTGAAACTCTAGCGGCTGTTCCATATAGATATCTTCCTCAAGATATCCATTCAAGAATGCCGTTTTCACGTCCATTTGCCATATTTCATAATCGAAATAGGCTGCAATGACAAGCAATGTGCGGATGGATTTTAGCATAGCCACTGGAAAAAAAGGTATCCTGATAGTCAATGCCTTCGCATTGACTATAACCTTTTGCCACTAGTCTAGCCTTGAATGTCTCCACATTCCCATCTGCACCAATCTTTCTCTTGAAGATCCATTTACACCCAATAGGTACTATACCTTCTGGTGGATCTACCAAGGTCCAGACTTGGTTTGAGTGCATCGAGTCAATTTCTGACT
The DNA here is from genome assembly GCA_006176705.1 of Cocos nucifera. Taxonomy (NCBI): domain Eukaryota; kingdom Viridiplantae; phylum Streptophyta; class Magnoliopsida; order Arecales; family Arecaceae; genus Cocos; species Cocos nucifera. The sequence continues at coordinate 234,925 of QRFJ01000529.1, read as the reverse complement.
GCATTGCCTCTAGCCATTTCTCAGAGTCGATATCTGATATCGCCTCATTGTAGGTTTTGGGATCATCACCATGAGCACCATTACCTATGAGGAACATTTTCTCTACTTTCCTCTGAAATAATACCTAAGTATCTTTCAGGGGGATAGGAAACTCTTTTCGATCTACGAGGTGGAGGAGGTAGTATTCTTATTGGCTCAACCTGATTTGGTTCCAATTGGTCCTTAGCTCGTTGTACTTGTGAGACTTTCTCATCAAGCTTGATCTACTTTTCAATGCCGCTATCTTGAATAAACTATTTTTCAAGAAAGATGGCATGTCGACTCACAATCACATTGTGGTCTTCTGAAATGTAGAAATAGTATCCTAATGACTCTTTAGGATATCCTATGAATCGAGCTCTGAAGGACCTAAACTCTAACTTGTCCGCTTGTTATCTTTTGACATGAGTCGGACAACCCCAAATTTTGAGATGACTCAGAATGGTGTGGTAGGAACGATCTTAGAGGGAACCCTATTCAGTAGATAAATTAAAGTTAACAATGAATGTCCCCAAAAAAAATTAGGAAGGTCTGTGAAGCTCATCATGGATCGAACCATATCTAATAGGGTCCGATTTCTCCATTCTGAAATCCCTGTTGAGTTGAGGTGTTCCTGGTGGAGTCCATTGAGAGACTATGCCATTTTTCTTGAGATAGTCTAGGAATTCTTGGCTAAGGTATTCACCTCCTCGATCTGATCGAAGAACCTTAATGGGTTTTTCAGTTTATTTTTCTACTTCATGTCTGAATTCTTTGAACTTTTCAAAAGCTTCAGACTTGTGTCTCATAAGATACACATACCCATACCTAGACAGATCATCGGTAAAGATAATGAAGTAGACAAAATTGCCTCTAGCCGGCACATCAAATGGGCCGCACACATCAGTATGTACTAGGGCAAGAAGATCTGTGGCCCTTTCCCCATGTCCAACAAAAGGGAAGTTTAGTCATTTTGCCTTGGAAGACAAGATTCACAAGTTGGATATGACTTGGAAGTCAATGGACTCAATAGCCCATTTTTCTCCAATTTGTTGATCCTATCTTCTGCTATATGACCTAATCTTAGGTGCCATAGATACCTATCATTTGGACTATCCCTAGGTCGTTTGGCATTCACGTTTTGCTCGATAGTTAGAACAGGTACATCAATATGTAGCTGATAAAGACCATTAATAAGAAAACCATTTGCAATTTTATTTTTTTCATAAAGAATGTTACAATGGTCCTTAAAGAAGGTAATCACATAGCCTTCTAGTGCTAAGTATGAAACAGAAATCAAATTTCTGCTAGCTGCAGGCAAATAATAACAGTCTTTCAAAACTAAGTCTAAACCAGATGGTAATCGATAACTTTTGCTTCATTACCGACGCATAGCATTATGTCTCCATCCCTCAACCTCCTGCTATCCTCAAGATCCTGTATGGAAGTGCACAGATGAGCACTAGAACCAGAGTCAAGCACCCAACTGGATGTAGAAGAAACCGTAAGGTTAGACTCAATAATGAGCATACCTCCAAAAGGACCTTCCTTCTTGTTCTTCAGGGTGGCCAGATAAGTAGGGTAGTTCCACTTCCAGTGGCCATCGCTGTTGCAATGAAAATACTTTTCTTTGACATCGGTCTTTTTCTTCGGCTCTACCTTCTTCTTCTTTGTTCCTTTCACCTTATGCTTTTTCGCAGACTTCTTTTTCTTTCCATAAGACTTTCTTTTGGAAGAAGTCCATTCCATAGCAAGAACTGAGCCTTTAGAACCTTTCATAGAAAGCTCAGCGGTAACCAGCATATTCATTAATTCGGCCAAGAAATTTTGAAGTTTATGCATGTGGTAATTCATGATGAATTATCCATATGCATCAGTCAAGGATTGCAGAATAATATCGTTCTGCAGGTCCAAGTCTAACTTCACACCGAGCTTCTCAAGCTCTTCCATGTCCTTGATCATTGTCAGACAGTGATCTTGGACTGACTGTCCATCATGCATCTTAGCCTTAAAAAGTCATTTCGTGACTTGATATTTGGCTGCACGACTCTGTTTACCAAACATCTCCTACAGGTGAGCCAACATTTGGCGAACAGTTCCGATATCTTCATGTTGGTGCTAGAGCTCATCAGACATCAAGCCCAACACGTAATATCTGGCTTTATTATCTTCGTCTATCCATTTTTTCAGAGACGCTCTCTGTTCAATAGATGGATGGGCTGGTAAGGTGGGAGGGTCCTAGTCCAATACATGGGTTAACTTCTCGAAATCCAAAATAATTTTATAGTTCCTGAGTCAATCTTTATAATTGGGTCCGATCAGTCTGTGTGTGTCCAGGATACGTGCCAATGGGTTGGACGCAGACATTTTTCTGTAGAGAGTCAAAGATTCTAGTTAGATACTATAATTATGACTTGACCAATTTATTTAAGAATTTTATTTTTAAATAAATTAGCTTCCACTATTTTCTCGGATCCCTACACTTTCTTTGTAGAGATGCAAAAATCTTCATGATTAATGATTTCTAGTGGATGGTGCGGTCTCACCAACTGACTCATCACCTCACCTAACAGTTATTGGTGATGGGTTAGCCAATGAGTGAACAACTCTTGTTCAATGATTCTCTAATCATGGTGCACCCAAACTTGATCTCTAATTCATGAATCTCACCGTATCCAAAATATTGATCCACTCCTTAGTTAAGTCAGACCCACCATTTGCACAGACTGGATTCCTAATTGAGTCTCTCACCATATCCGAAATATTGAGCCCAACTCATCCTCCAGCCCATAGCATCCAATGCCTAATAGACATGGTTGCGTCTTCCTGGTGCAACTGAGCCACTGTATCCAGCCGAGAATAATCAACCTCGAAAAGGGCCCGCACATCTACAATGGTGGAAGACCTCAGACTTAATCTTTTCTTAGGGAGAATTGATTCAGGTCTCATTAAACTAGACTTATCATAGTCATAACAATTATGACTAACCTAGTGGCATGGGTTAGCTCGGATTATTGACCACCTCAGATCAGAACTGTGTCAACAGATATGGCCAGGTAAGTGAGATCGGTGGAAAGGAATATGCCATTAACTCGTACAAGAATGCATTCAGGTCGAGTAGCTTCCAATTAAAAACCAGTCGATCGTATGTGCCAAACTTACCTTAGACACCAAATTATTGAGTCAGAACCAATTGGGTTAGCCTACAATCCAGACTCTAACCTCTGAGCCTAATTAGGTCTTGCTTGATCGTGACTCGATCTTGACCCAGACTTAATCCTATTAGGCTGGTCAATTTAAGCATTGTTGATCCCATCTAACCAACTCTTGATTCGGTTTGATCAACCGCTTAGACCTAATTGAGCTACCCAAGCTCGAACCCAGTATTATGAATATGTCTTAGATCTAAAATTCTCAATTTTAGATTTAATTAATATTTTATAATCTTAATTTTTAATTAAGTAGGGTTCATAAATAAAAGATGCACAATAAATTCTAGGGTTTCAGGATCTAGGATTTTGCAGAAAGTAAGTTTTGAATTTCTGATTAAGGACGAACGCGCAGCACCCTTATACATCATAAGAACACCCCATCAAATGGAAAGAGAGGGCCTTTAAACCCTTTTTTGTTCTTATGATTGGACGGCCAAGAGGAACGGCTTAATCAGGAACATGCAATACTACAAAACAGTTTTAGATCTATATCATATATGTCAGATACAAATTAGATCTAATCATGGCATATTTTGCATACATCTCATATATCGAATCATGCATATTTTTAGATCTAAATTATCTCATAATAATCTAAAAAATTAAATTTAAATTGATCTAATCAAAATAAATTCTAATCTAGATAATTATGTAGAACTATTCTACAACTAGTCTAGCCATGCATCAATCATATCTCATATGATATTTAAAAATTAAATAATTTTATTTATAATTTTTTAGATGTTATTATAATCATTATAATATCAAAAAATAGTAAATAAATTGATCTAAAATATAATTTAATCAAATTAAATTGAAAATATACAAGACTATTCTATAGAACTATTCTATTTTAGAACTAGTCATGCATATTTTCTAATCTTAGATCCAAATCATTTAATTTTAATTTTTTCTGATTTTAGATCTGATCACATCTTATGTGACATCTAAAATCACTTATTTTCTAATTAAAATAAATTTAAAATTAGATCTAAACACTTTTAGAACCTTGGCTCTGATATCAGTTGAAGAAAAATCCTAATTTTCCATACCAGATTCGTTCAGATCTGATCAGATCAAGAGATATATTTTAAATTTTTTTTAATCTTGATCAAATTTAAGATATTTTAGATCTAATTATTATTATTTTAAAAATTAAAATAAAATTAGATAAATTAAATCAGATTTAATTTACCTTAAAGTGGGTAATCCTATTATCCGTTGATGATCCTGTAAGCAGTAGAAGGTTCTGGATCAAGTCACACAAGTGCCTGGTCTCTATCGATATTCACTTGGACTGGATCTGGAGATCCTCTTCTTCTCTATCATATCTCCAAAAATTAGATCTGGATCTGATCTGGAGGATCTTCAAAATTCTTTTCGAAGATCAGTAGTTGTCCTATGCAGCAGTGCAGCCTTCTAGCTTTCAATCGCCTTTTTCTGATCTGGATCGCACCAACCAAGATTCCAAACACTTTGGACGTGGAGAGGAGAGAGAGAAGGTGGGTTTGGCATGGAGGAAGAGGGGAGAGGCAGCCTTGGGGCGTGGGATTTTAATTCTCCAATCATACAATCATGCAATCTAAGTTGGGCGCAGGGTCTTATTTATAGACTGTCTGTGATCCCACTTCTCTTTCTCCCAATCAATCATAACTCTTTATGAAATCAGATCTAAATCTGATTAGTGGGAATAGAGTCTCCTAGATTTTTCCTTAGAGGGCACCTAGGACCAGTCAAAGTTAGTTTTTAGGAGAACTCTAATTGGAATCCAAAAAGGAGATGGAGTCCCTGTCCAACAGAGACTCCTGGGCGCCTCCAGCTTGGGCACACGCCAAGGGTGGCGTGCGCCCTCTTCCTTGTCAGGTTTTGGCAGGGGGATAAGCCTCCACCAGCTCTCCAATAGGTGCATGACACGTGGATAGAAGTCAAAGTGTCAATGGTCAATATTTGACCAGTCAAAGGTAGACTTTTGACCAAAGTCAAAGAACGAGAAATGGCAGGTGACCAAAAATGGCAGATAATGTCCTACGAAATAAGACAACCTTTTTTGACTTGGACAACCTCCAGTCAGACCATATGAGGGCCACTGATTGAGCACAAACTCCTTTGGCTCAGTCAGGACAACTTATTTGTGATAGCAAAAGAAGAACATTAGGTTCAATTGAGTGCTAGCATAATTTTCTTGAACCTAATTGAATCTTATTCAGATCAATTGAACTAGATCAGTTCAATTGATGATCACCAGATTCAAACCCTTATTTGTGTGACCCAGTTAGGTTTAGTTCTATATGGTAATGAGATATGTCATGATCTCTATCATCGACATCATCGAAACTTCTTTCGATGGATCAGAACTATTCTGATTCGAACAGCTAGAATGATCGATCATCTAAATCATTCTAATTGCTCCCAAAATTCACCAGTGACATCTAGCAGTATATGGTGGCAACCCATTAGAGCTGAATGAGAACCTCTTGGTGTAGCTACTTGTGTGATTAAGTTCTTCTATCTTTAGCCTCGATCAGATTAGGGTTAAGGTGAACTCGTCAAATCCTAGTCTCTGTCATATGATGTAATCATTCGATTTCAAGTCCAATATGAAAATTTAAATAGAAACTCTTTCTATTATTTCACTCTACCATGGCCATGGACTTCTGGACTTGATTCTCATGATCATCATAGGGCTGCTCCTCTACCACCGAGGTAGATAGATTCCATCTTGATGCTATCCAGTTTCTACAATGAACATGCTATAGCCAACATACACCTCAGAATTTCATATGGCTAGAAGACCAAGTAATGGTATAGTCAAACTATAACACCCTCAAGGTGAACTGTCGATGCACCTTAGATCAAAGAACCAGACACACCACTGCAGCATCGAGTCAGTCATCGACGAGAAGGTGGACTTTCTAATGACTACTCGAGGTGGTTACGCTCAGTGTCCTCGTTCTCTAACGAGTACCTATACTCTCGCTCGGATGTCTCCACACCGTAGACTCAAGACTCATCTACTAAAGAGAAGCGATGGTACACCAACCTTTCGGATCAATCACTATCCTTGTGATGATCCTATGGTCGAAAGCATTTTATGAGTTAATAATGATTATTCATGTCTTAAATTTTTAACTCTTGAAAATATGAATTATCATTATCATTAACTCAAAGGATGTATCATAGACACTAAATATACATATGTGATAGAAAATAACCCATTTTATTGATATTAGTCTAAATTATAATTTTGCCCCTAGAAGTGTATTACAAGTGTCATCCAATTCTGACTTCTAGGGCACATATATCTAACTTAAATATGATATGTTCATGTAGAGTCTAAAATTCACTACTGAAAAAAGTAGATACCGCATCAGATATCATCAGGATATCATCTTCTGACTCGCTACTGACCATCGCTGTAGTAGCCCTTATCTGATCTTTGAGCTATGGACAATCTCTGACACGATGCTCCAACTCATCATATCGATAGCATCTAATCTTGCTGGGATCCTCATCTTGGATCTCTATCATCCTCCTCACGATCCTCTGTCGCTTCATTTGCTGCAACCTACTCCTTCAAAAACTTCTAAAGTTGAGCTACCACCATCTGAGCTTGAAGCTAGGTTCTCTCTTCCGAGAATCTCATTCTGGATAATCGCCATAATGACCACATCCATCTTGATGCTGTTCTTTTCTACTAGAAGAGTAGTCACCAAGGACTCATATGAAGGAAGAAGCGACACTAGCAAGATCAATGTCTTGATCTTCTCCTCAACCTTCTCACCTATACTGAAAAGATTAGTAAGAATCTTTTGAAAGTGGCTGAGATGCTCCTACATGCTCCGTCTTTCAGTCATCCATAGTTGATAGAATTTTTTCCAAAGAAAGAGGGTGTTGGTGAGGGACTTCATCATGTACAATTTCTCGAGCTTCAACTACAGCATCGTCGAAAAAGTCTCACCAAGTACATAGATCACCACCTCATCCATCAGGTACATGCAAATGGTATTCACCATTTGCATCTATAGTCACTCTTAGGTCCTCTCCTCTATGGTGTCTGACTTTTTTTCATTCAAGAGAGCATCGAACAAATCATGTTGAATGAGCACATCCTTCTCCCTCACTTGCCATAAGAAAAATTTCTCTTTCTATCGAATCTACTGATCTCCATCTTCATTGTGCTTATCTTCTCCATCTTCTTTGATCTCAATCAACACCATCACAATCTAGGCAACCATGTGCACTGGTATCATCTGGCTCTGATACCAATTATTCGGATATCAACTCACTCTGATACCAATTGTTGTAAGAATCTAGCTAGAAGATCACAACCTCGGAATCTTCTTGATACCACTTGCATTACACTTGATCATGTGTGGATACAGTAAGAGAAAAAAAGAAGAATAAAAGATAAGAGAGCACACAATCAAGTACGGGGATTAAACCAAGATCTATTTCATGGGACATGCAAACTTTACTATAAGAGATAAAAAAAATAAATATAAGAAAAACTTACCACTCGACCCTTGTACAAGAGTCTCTCAACAAGAAGCTCCAAAACTCTCACAAAAAGCTCTTTAAAATCTCTCAAGAAGCCTCTCAGCACCTTCGGAATATCACCAGCTCTTCGATGTAATAAATGATTTATCAATTGGAGTTATATAAAATTCAAAATTTAAAAATAATATTTGAGTAGGAAACCCAATCCGAAACATATTTGAGATTAATTCTGGACCATTCGAACACAACCAGCTCCCTCTTGGGCCATTGGATCATGCAAAAGCAGTCATGATTATGCTAGGATCAAGTTTGGACCATTTGATCATGATCGATTCACATCTGAGTTGTTCGATTGCACAATCGATTCTAGATCGGTCCGTAAATCCCTGGAAATGGCCGTTGGTCCACCATGGATCACATGAAATGGAGCGGAAAATGCTCCAATCCATGACCCACATATGGACCGCATGAGGCTGGGCCCATGCGTGTCCGCACATGCTTGGGTCGAGGTGCTTGCATGGCCCACACCTACGCTTGCTTGCCTGGCCAGCCCAATGCACGATTGGCCCGGCATCGCCTATGGGCCCCTTCAGTGGGCCTGAGGGCCATGCTGCCTCGTCTGATCCTTCTTTCATGCGTAACTTCTTTGTCTGAACTATATTTGGGATGTTTTTATGCTTGTTGGACCCCATTCGTTATCCTGGACTCATTTTAGATTTATTTTAGATCGAATCTCGAGGCATTTTCCTCAACACTATGTGCCTGATTGCTTTATTATCATAGCCTAGTTTTGGGGTCAAATTCATTCCATAATAAGACAACAAAAATCCAAAAGATCCTGAATGAGTTAGAAGTTTTAATTTATCTATTTTGTATTCAAAATAAATCTAAAATATTCCTAGTTGATTAGGCATTAAGTTAGGATTTTTTTCTTATAAATAAGGCCTTTTGGCCAATGTTGTAGGTAGACTATTTTGATATTGAATTAAAACTCTAGAAGAGAGTTTCCTCTTGTATTTTCTATTCTATTTGTTTCGTATGTCTTCCTCTATTTTCATTAAAATATGTCTTAGCTTTATCAGTTGGTATCACAACCTAACTGATCCTTGAGCAGAGTTTTTTTCCTACAGTCGAGATGGCGGGTGGTGTTGGTGACCGCAAAAGGAACCCACCTGCAACTCAAGTAGCAGGAGCTCCTAAAGAAATCTTGCAGCAGGAGTGGGATCCGATGATAGAATATGAAGATTTAAGGAGACAAGTGGCAGAACTGACTGTATGTTTTATGTAGTTGAAAAATTAGGATGCGAGATCTGAGGCAGAATCTAAAGACTACAGATCTAATAGAGAAGCTTTAGATTTCAAGAACCTTTTTTATAGGAGTACTCCCATCCACCAGTGTGAAGGTCAAGATGACTCGTTTGATCAACCAACCCGTTGATATGATACCATTAAGGTAGATCTGTCTATGTATTCAGATAGTCTATAATTAGAAGTGTTCATTGATTAGCTGGATTTGATCGAGCCCATCTTCAAGTATAAGAAGGTGCCCGATGACAAGAAGGTAAAGCTTGTCATTTTGAAGTTGATGGGTTGGGCTTCTACCTGGTGGCAACAACTAAAGAAGATCAACAAACGCAGGCAAGCCAAAGATCTAGGGATAAAAAAAAATAAAGAAGAAGTTGAAGGAGCAATTCTTATTTTTCAACTATATACAGTCCCTATATCAGTGCCTACAAAACCTTCTACAAGGGGCTAAGTCTATGGATGAATATGCAGAAGAGTTCTATCAATTGATCGCTAGAAATAATCTGATGAAGAGTGAGGAATTGATGCTTGTAAGATACCTTTATGGACTAAGGCAGTAGATCTAAGATGCCTTGATGCTCCACTCCCTATGGATTGTCAAAGAGGCTTACCACCATCTCGTAATTGCTGAGTAGCAGCAGCGACGAAGGCTTGAGCTCAAGTCTGATCCTCCCCTATGGAGCAACTAGGCATTGGAGAATCAGAGGGATATACAGTGCAACACAATTTCAAGCCCTCTCCTCTTGTTTATAGTGTTGTTGATATGAAGTCCTCTAAGGTAGCCCTGGTTAGGTCTTCTACTCTATGGTGCTACAACTATGGCGAGAGTGGGCACATGCAGAGCGAGTGTAAGAAATGTGCTGCTTGACTTGGAAAGTAGTTATTAATACAAGGAGGTGAACTATCTAACAAAGATCGAGAGCCTTCTTATGATGAAGAAGGTGAAGAGATGGATAATTTTCTACTATTTGGAGATAGAGGAGAGGCTCTAGTTGTTTGAAAGAGCCTGCTTGCTCCCAAAAAGAAAGAGAAAAAAGATTGAAGGTGGATAAATATTTTTCATACCTGCTGCACCATTAAAAAAAATATTTGCAAGGTCATCATCAATGGAGGTAGCTATGAGAATGTCATCTCTTAGGAGGCCATCACTAAGCTAAACCTGAGCACTAAAAAGCATCTTCAGCCTTATAAGCTATCATGGTTCCAAAAAGGGAGCAAGGTGGTTGTAGCCTTATTTCATTTTCTATAGGATAGAAGTATTTCAATAAAGTTTGGAGTTGCATCGTCGCCATAGATGCTTGTCATTTGCTTTTGGGGAGGCCTTAGCAGTATGATCACAGCATCACTCATGATGGTTGTCAGAACACCTACTTGTTCTGAAAGGACAGTTAGAAGATTACTCTAACATTGATAAAGGAGGAGGACTTACATAAATCAATGCTAGAGACCAGCATCAACCTTCTGATAAAGCACTCTTACTTAAAGGAAGCAATGGAGAGTATCTATTTCTTAGTAGTAGTGGAGAAGGGAAAGTTGGCTGAGCGAGAAGTCCTATCTATGGTATGTCTTATCTTACATAAATTTATTGATATTTTTTTTTGAAGATTTTCCTGCATGACTACCCCTGGAAAGAGAGATCCAGCACCATATTAATCATGTTCGAGGAGTGAGTCTATCAAATAAACCAGTATACCGCATAAGTCCTACTGAATACCAGAAGTTATAGCAATAGGTCCAGGGTTGTTGGACAAAGGATACATTAGGCCGAGCATGAGTCCTTGTGCGGTGCTTGCATTGCTAGTCCCAAAAAAGGATGGTTCGTGGCACATGTGCATAGATGTTAGGTGATCAATCGGATTACTTTCAAGTATCGATTATCGATTCCAAGGTTGGATGATATGCCTGATCAGCTTGCTGGAGCCAAAGTCTTTTCAAAGATCGATCTAAAGAGTGGTTACCATTTATTCTGTATTCTGTCGGAGGACTAGTGGAAGATAGCCTTCAAGATGAGAGAGAACCTGTATGAGTGGCCGGTGATGCCATTCAGGCTTTCCAATGCACTGAGCATCTTCATGAGACTGATGAACCATGTGTTGCAATTTTGCATTAGTAAAATTGTCATTATTTATTTCAATGATGTTATCATTTATTCTCCTACTATGGAAGCTCACTTGCAGCATCTTAAAGTGATCTTGACCCATTGAGGTGGAAGAAGTTACATGCTAATACTAAGAAGTACAGCTTCATGGTGGATAGCCTAACCTTCCTTGGCTACATCATCTCTTCTGATGGGCTACGGGTAGATCCATCCAAGGTGCAGGCCATCTATAATTGGCCAGTACCTCGCAACATCACTAAAGTGAGGAGCTTCCATATCTTGGCATTATTTTACTACAAGTTCATCCGAGGTTTTAGCTCCATCATGTCTCCAATGACTGATTGCTTGAGAGGGAGGCACTTTCAGTGGACTCCAGAGGTGTAGATTGCCTTTGAAGAGATCAAGTGGAAGGTTGCTTATGTTTATGTGCTTGCTCTTTCGAACTTCTCTAAGATCTTCGAAGTGGAGTGTGATGTCTCTTCTACTGGAGTAGGTAGAGTTCTCAATCAAGAACGGTGACCTTTTTCTTTCGATAGCGAAAAATTATCAGGGTCAAAGTGGAACTATTCTACTCATGATGCTGAGTTTTTTGCTGTGGTTAGTGCTCTTCGACAACGGTGGCACTATTTAGTCTAGAGGGAGTTTATTCTCTATATTGACCATGAGGCCCTAAAATACATCAATATTTAGGAAAAGCTGAGCCGCATGCATATCAAGTGGGTGAACTACTTGCAGGAGTTTCACTTTATTTTGAAGCACTAGTCTGGTGCTCAAAATCAAGTTGCAGATGCATTGAGCAGGACAGCCAAGCTACTCGGTGTTCTTTGAGTGGAGGTGGTTGGCTTTGATGCTTTGAGGGACCTCTATGCTAGTGATCCAGACTTTGCTATCATTCTATCGAAGGTTCATACTGATGATCGAGTTGACTAGCAGATGCAGGATGGTTGTCTATTTCGAGGGATGCAGCTCTATATTCCTGATTATTTTTTGCGAGAGAAGATCATACAGGAGCTCCATCGAGAAGGCCACTTTGAAAGAGACAAGACCCTCATGTTGACTCATGTTGATTCATTGCAAGTATTATTGGCAAAAGATGAAGCGTGATGTGATCCAACATGTGGAACATTGTCGAATGTACTAGGTATCAAAGGGCATGGTGACTAATGCTAGACTATGTGCTCCTTTGCCTATTCATAACCATCTACAGGAGGAGGTTAGTATGGACTTTATGTTAGGATTACCCGTGACTCTAATTCCGTTGCTACGAAATTTTGACTCTTGCCAAAGTAGGCTGGAGTTGGCAGTGCTAGATGTTCTGGTGGTGAGACTTACAAATCAAGTCTTAATTGGAGGTGGTCCGGTGGGGACCCTTTGATACTTAAGTCAGAAATCCAGCAATAGAAATGGAGTGCAAGAATTCAGAAAAGACATCGTACTTGAGCATTCCATTGAGATCCCTATTTATAGTTAGGGATCGAAGCTGTTCGTGGAGAGAAATTATTGGGTGGTTCCGACCAAATCAGGCGTGACGTGTGAATCATGGCCGATATCTATGGGATTGGATGATTGTAGTTGTCTTATTTGAATTATGGCCACTTGGAGATAACTGCCACTTGGAAAGGGGATTCAAAATATCAATGCTGGTGGTTATCGATTGGTTCTTGAAAATGGCACATTTCATGGCTTGTCACAAAACTCTAGATGCCACCAATGTTGTTTAGCTCTTTTTCAGGGAGATTGGGTGTCTCCATAGAGTGTCCTAGATCATTACATCCGACCGAGACATGAAGTTCATAAGCCATTTTTGAAGGAGCTTATGGAAAAGATTGGACACATCTCTGCAGTTTAGTTCAGCCTATCATCTTGAGATGGACGGTCAGATTGAGTCCATTAATAGGAGCCTTGGAAACTTATTAAGGAGCCTTACTGGTGAATGTTCAAAGTAGTGGGATTTAGCCTTGGTGTAGATTGAGTTTGCTTTCAACTATTCGATGAATCAGTCCATAAGCTATAGTCCATTCTAAGTAGTTTACGGGTCAAATCCAAATAGTATTCTAGACTTGACTCTAATAACTTCCAAGGGGCGATCCGGTATGAAGGTTGAAAGCTGGGCTGAAGAAATCCAGGTCATCCATCGGTCCGTTAAGAAAAAAATTGAGGTCAGCAATGCCAAATATAAGGAGGCCGTTGACAAGCATCGGAAGAAGTTGATTTTCAAGTCGGCGACTTCGTGTGGGTTGTTCTGCCTAAGGACCAATATCTTCTTGGTGAATACAACAAGCTGAGCTAGTGGAAGATTGATCCTCTCAAAATAATCAAAAGATTAATGATAATGCTTATTAGTTGAGACTATCTAGTCATCTTCGTATTGCTGATGTGTTAAATATGAAGCACTTGGCTCCCTCCATAGGTGATTTTTCAGAGAAAGAGGAGACTTCTAACTTGATGGTGAGTTTTTTCAATCTAGGGAGGATGACGTAGGCACCTTAGTTGGTAAGTATCTTGATATGGTAGACCAAGCCTCCTATAGTTTTGGTGGTTTTGATCCTGCCACGCTAAAACGAGCATAAATCTCTCATCCACGGTCAGAATCATCTATAAGATCTCAATTCGGAAAGCATTTTTTGTGGTCTGTGGTTGACCACTTTGCTGTAGTTTTGGGGCTAAATTCATTTCATAATAGGTTAACGAGAATCCGAACGATCCTAGATGAGTTAGAAGTTTTAATTTTTATCTATTTTGTATACGGAATAAACCTAGATTATTCTTGGTAACTTTGGTGTTAAGTTAGGATTTTTTTCTTATAAATAAGGCCTTTTGGCCAACATTGTAGACAGACTATTTTGATATTGAATTAAAACTCTAGAAGAGAGTGTCCTCTTGAATTTGCTGTTCTCTTTATTTTGTACTTCCTTCTTTATTTTCATTTAAATGTGATCTTGGGTGTGTCAGTTTATTTGAGAATAAGGAGGAAATCTAATCTGAAAGAACCTAAGAACCATCGACTAGTCTCCTTATGCAACTCTCTTTACAAATTAGTGGCAAAAATTCTTGTTGATACATATAAAGCTTGTTTTGTAAAATGGGAATGTCATATTTGAACAACAGATATTGCTTACCTTGGAACGGGCACTCGTACCAAATGCTTGGTGGCAATCAAAGTGGATATGGAAAGATTATTAAGCGTTATTTATCACATTAATAAAAGAGGAACCCTTTTTCTCCTACGTATAACTATTGGGGTCTCAATAATATAATTATTGAGGCTAAATCTTGAGGAAAAGACCACTCCTGTACCCAGTGTTTGTAAGCAAAGCGGTACGACCGGGGATGAGAGCTATCTGCTCCATCTGGAATTCTAACAAAATTTATTTAGCAAAATCTTGAGAAATTTTTAATGTATTTGAAATGCAAAATTAAAAATTATTAAGATTTGGGACAGATTAGGGATTTGACTCTCGGATGCCCTAGCATGACTGCTAAGATCTCAAAATGTTCAAAATAAGAACTGCTAAGACAATTTGTCCATGGTACTGAGACACTTTTGGTTCTACTCACTAGTAGGTCCCTCCATGCCGGTTATTGTTAATGGTTTGCTAATGACAGGTTTCACTCATTCACCCGACCATGTAAAGGCTGTTTGCCGCCCACTTCCTTGTTCATTTGATGACATAAGATATCCCATTCCTTGCATTTAAATATGCAAGTGATTGATATGTGAGGCTGTCCCCCTAAAGTGAAGGTCTGGCCATTCCGTATTTAATTTTTTTTTAGACGATGGTTTAACTTTACCAGGAGCCTCAGTAAAGGATTACTGGAACCTTAAAAGAATTGTGATATTCCCAGCTTTTCAGTTGTATATATTCGGAATGTACTCTCAGCAGTGAACCTTGCCCTCTGAGTGAGGTTGATGGAGGCCATTGGGTGCACCAGAAGTGAACGTATGCATCCACTGGCTACTTTTGTGCATAGGAACCAAAATAGTTATTTACCAAGATTAGCATGTGAAGAATTTGGATTTCCATACACTTGCACTATTTTTGCTATCGAGTCCGCAAATGAAGCCTGGATAAGATGTTGCGACAGAAAAGGGGAAGATATAAAGAGTTGTGTTGGGTAATCTGAACTTCGAATCAAATCGACCAAATGATGACACCAATCTAGTGATAGCCCGTATTAGCCTGCAAGACCAAAACAGAGTCGAGTACTAACTAATAGTCATTCAAATCCTTCTAAGGTAGTAAACCTTCCATTAGTCACCATAGTAATTCTATAGTATGAAACCATTATTGGAATATTGATGTCAGCACTACGATCATGGGACTACCATTTCTACTCTTAGAATCTCGTAGGCTTGCTTTGGATGATAGGATTGAAAACACAATGAGATATTTGAGTTGGACTAGTAGAATCATCAAAATCATGGGATTGCAGACCAAGCTAGGTCTACATTCAAACCTATCCGGGAAGAGTTTTGGAATGGACTGGTCTGAATCCCACAAGGATTAAAAAATATCTATCTAGCTTGATTTGTAATGCTATGATTTTGCTGCTTCTATTATCCAACTCATGAATTTTATAAATTTTCAGCTCAGTCATCTAAATAGATCTTTATCCGATCAAATTTCGATTAGCATCTTTGTGTAACCATATGTGTGTAAATATAATATATTACAATAGTAACCAAAAAAAAAAAAAAGAAAAAGGACTACTATTTCCATTCCTAGAATCTCTTAGTCTAAGTTTCTACTCTATGTACACCATTCTTCCAATTTCCAATGACAACTTCGAAGAACTTAGCCTGAACACCCCCTCACGGCCCCACCCCACCCCACCCCCCTACTAGGGCTTGAACTGGGCTTAGGCTGGGCTTTGGGCTAGGCCTGAAATAGTTTAGACTAGGCTTAGCCTAATTATAGAGCCCATTTGTCTTTTGGGCCAGGCTTGGGTATACCTTTGGCGCGGCCCGGGCCCGAGCCTAAAATCTAGCCCGACTATTCCTTAGACAAATCCCATGGTATATAGCATGCTACGCTATCCTTGTATTTCACCAATTCCCAATTGTGCACTATCCATCATACATATGCTCTAGGATTTGCTTTGGTCAAGTCTCTTCTTCCACCCCAAGCCCTAGACCTCCTTGAGGGCTCCTGCTCACCTTGATTGTTCCTTTCTCCTAGTCTCTCCGATGAGCTCTTTGGTAGTATTAGCAAGGCCTACAGCCAGTCGCTCGATCGCAGCCGCTGCTGCTCGGTTCTTCCCGCCCATGCCCAATCAACTCTAGAGGTTAGACCACCTTCGGTAGTGATGGTGGATAGGCTGCTGATGCCAGATGACATCAGAAGTGCGTGGACTCGCTGCAGAGGTCATTGGAGTGGCACGACATCCACCTGCCATGGTCCAATGCCATGTGCGACACCATGCTCTGCTTTTGCAACATTCGCCTTCACCTCCACCAGATCGGTTCACTTTGCTGCCTGGCGGCATTCAATGTGAGTGGCACCATCAGGAATGCCACATCGATAGTGGCAGTGTAGGAGTTGGAGAGCAACTATCGGAATGCCTCTAACACCGGATGCACTAGTTGTCTCCAGTCTCGAAGATCGGCATCACCTTCGCCGACATCGTTGATCACTACTATAAAAATAGCCTACAGTAGAGCATACTATGGCAGCGATTTTTGAAACCACCGTAATAGAGTCTACGACAGCGGTTACAAGGAACCGCTGCTATATGTCCGACCTATGATAGCGGTTATAAGAAACCGCTGCCATAGGCCGACCTATGGCAGCGGTTCTTTATAACCGCTGCCATAGGTCCGACCTATGACAGTGGTTAGAAAAATCACTGTCATAGGTCGAACCTATAGTCCATCTATGGCAGCGGTTATTTGTAACCACTGCAATATTTTTTTCTTATTTTTTTCTAAATATTATATAATTTTAAAATGTAATGCCTATCTTCACCATTCATTATCTAAATAATTATCATTAGAGTATTATCGCAAAAGATCACCTCGATCCGATGGTCCTAGCTTCATCGATCAGAAAAATTTGATTTCGACGATCGCGAATGATGATATGATGATCTGATAGATGGAGACCTCTGATGAGTTTGAAAATATGCAATGATGATTTCAGTTATGTTTGTAGCATACTATCAAAGTTTCACTTCAATCGGATATCGTTATCTTGGTCAATTTAGTATAGATTAATTTCGACCGTTAAATGATAAACGAGTGATCAAAGGACCAGACGGTGTTCGATTATGAGATAATTTTTTTTATAAATGATCTTGGCTACTACTTTAATCATTTTTTATGATGATTATAAAATTCAACTCGTGAGACTAAGAACGATCTAAAACTATACGTTGTCTGATAACCATTCTCAAACTCCATTGATTGTTATGCTCGTACTTTTGCAATATCTGCTTAACATGAACAGTTCATACAAAAATGATTTAAATTTTACTATCATCATTGTATAAAATGATTAAAATTATAGCAAAGATCATTTAACTAAAAAATTATTCCGTTTAGCCCTTTGATCGCTTGTTTTCAATTTAACGATCGAAATCATTCTATACTAAATTGATCATGATAATGATATTCGATTTGAAGTGAAACTTTGATAGTATGCTATAAATATCATCGAGATCATTGTTGTAGATTTTTTGATCGATCGAAGATCTTCATCTATTAGATCATCGCATCATCGTTCGTGATCATCAAAATCAAATTTTTCTGATCGATGAAGCTAGGGCCATTGGATCGAGGTGATCTTTTACGACGATACTCTAATGATAATTATTTAGATAATGAATGATGAAGATGAATATTAAATTTTAAAATTATATAGTATTTAGAGAGAAAAAATTTATTTTCAACCTACGGCAGCGGTTACTGAAAATCGCTACTATAGATCTATGGTAGCGGTTAAAAAATTGCTATTGTAGATCTACTGCAGTAACCGCTACCATAGATCTATGGCAACGGTTCGAAGACCACTGTCGTAGGTTAGGTTAAAAATCTTCAAATTTTTCTTTCCTCCCGTGTGCTTTCTCTCTCTCCCCTCCTCTCTGTCGTCGGTGAGACTCTACCCAAGTCCTTCCCCCGCGCCTGACACAGCCCCTCCCCCCCGACCGACCCCACCTCTCGGTGCCCCCTCCTCCCCTTCGCCTACCCATCCCGCCAGCCGCCGCCCCTACTCGTGCTATCCACCCCCCTCCCGCTCATCCCTCCTACATCGGCCCTCCCGCAGTCCTCGCCCACCCTCCGCCCGTCCCACCCCCCGCGCACTGCCCTTCCATCCCCGACTGCCGCGCCCATGCCCTCCCCATCCTCGACAGCCACCGCCCCTACCCTCCCCATCCTTGGCCACCCCCTACCCTTCCCATCCCCGGCCATTGTCGCCACCCCCCCACCCCCTGCCCTCGACCACCGTGCTCACCCCGTCTCCCCATCCCGACCGCCCACCCCTATCCTCCCATCCCCGACAGCCATCGCCGTTGCCCTTCCCATCCCTGGCCGCCCACCCCTACCTTCCCCATCCTAGCCTCCCATCACGGTGCCCTCCGGGCCCCCTCTCTCTCTTTCCTATTTCTCTTTTTCTTTCTCTCTCTTCTCTCTTTATCTCACCATCTTACTCTTATTTCGTAGGTTACCTCTAGTGCTGTCGTCTTCCTCTAGTGCCATCGTCGGCAATCCTCAAAGCTTTTGGTGCGACCTCCTCTTTGTAGCCATAGATATAATTATTATTTTAATTTCATAGTATTATTTATTAATCACTAGACTAGATCTGTTAACGAATCAGGTTCGGATCGAAACTTGGATATTTAGATCCGATAGATCGTGCCATGTTGATAGGCTATGCCTTAGGCCATGCCATGCCGTGTCGTGCCGACCGCTAAGAGAACCTTCGGCCGCTAAGAGAACCTCCATCTTATTACTTTTGTTTATTGCATTGCGTAGCAATAGACCCGTCAATTGATTAGTGTACATAATCTTCGGCATCCATATATTTATATGTAATTATACGGATGGTACCTAGGCATATCTTTGATTATTGTTCAATATGTTATATTGGTTAATGTCCATTAACGTTGTAGGTCACGATGGCATCGAAATGCCATGTAGCTTTCACCCCTGTTTCTTGACGGGTTACGTGGAGTTCAACATATGAGGAGTAGTTGGAGCATACTCCATCCATCTCTGCATCGCCTACTCAAGAACCTCCACCGTTGGCATCTACTCCACCGCCAGCATCTATTCTACCAGCATCTGAGTCTCCACCATCATCCACATCTCCGACACATGCTACTCCACCGACATCTGAGCATATATTTTTATTATATTATTTATTTATTTTTTATATAGTATTTGTGCACTTATATATTTGTATAACGTATTTTCATTGCAGGTGCATCATCCAATCAGACATTTTATGGTCCCACATGTATGACGCATATGTAGAACCGCCAGCATTAGATGATGGTGCAGTATGATGTGGAGGGGAGGCCAGTAGGAGAGACCGTGTGAGAGATGCATTTCTTTTCTAGAGTGCTTGTGAGGCGGTCAGACATTATTTCTATAGAGCCTAGAGACTGACGATTGATGGACGATGCTGTCAGAAATCGGGTGTGGAAGGAGATATGGATAAGTGCATCTTAATTATATTTATGCATTTTACATGTTTACACTATGTTTGATTAGAATAATTTTGTAACTAACTTTTGATAACTTTGTGCAGAGGAGGTACGACTTTTCTGATCATAAGAGGGCTCGAGATGCTCGACTGAAGAAGATCGAAAAATTATACCGGAGCTACAAGGTCAAGCTCCACAGAAAATGGCTCGAGCACCGATGAGACACTCCAGAGGAGCTTGCTTCTTGGATACAGGACTGTCCTCTGAGTCAGTGAGAGAGGATGGTTACACATTGGAGGAGCCAGGAGTTCAAGATAAAATTACTAATTTTTAAATTTTTTAATATGCTTAAAATTATATTTAAATATTTATTATTTATTTGAATACTTGTTAGGCTATCTCTCGTTAGAATTGAGAGAATCGGACAGTCCAGGAGTATACGCACACTCTCGACCGTGAGTCTATGACTAGTCATGTACATAGAGAGATAATGAATTCTAAATCTTACTAAATAAATTAAATTAATATTATTTTTTTATATTTTTGATAAATTGATCTATTGTTATAGCTGATGAGAGATGGAGTGATGCCCAGTCATAGCGAGATCTTCCGATCCAGCCATACGGACAAGAAGGACAGGTTGATGAACGCCGCAATCAAAAGGATTTGTGTAAGTATTAAATATATTAGTATATATGATTAGTATTATAATATTTCTTATAAAATTTTATTTAAATTTATAATTACAGGATCAGTTAGATGCGCTCGCAAGCGAGAGCCCGGATACCTCTGGCCCCCATGACCATCTGTCTCAGGTCTTGAAGCCTGAGCACTCTAGGAGGATCCGATGCAGGCCCAGATATACGTCGACCAGCCATTGGTCTGAGACGAGCATCTCTTCATAGGCTTCTGGTGTCGTCAGTCGGGAGGAGCTTGAGGAGGCGTTGGCACGGGCAGATCATGCTGCGATGCGGGCAGATCGGGCTGAGGAGTGCGCATCTCATCTGGAGGGCATCGTGAGAGACATGGTAACGATGCTCAACGTGCATTTTGGAGGTGCCTTCACGAGCTTTGAGAATATGTTGGCCCGCATTCTAGCTTCAGCTCCTCCAGCTCCAGCTCGTGCTCCATCTTCTGGTGACGACGATAATGTAGATTTAGAAGACTTTTGATGTATTCTTTTTAAAAAATATTATAATAAATTTTATTCGATAATAAAATTTTAGCATTTTAAAAATATTTTTATATTTATAATATTTTTTATATTATATATCTCTGCATTTATCAAGTAAAATATATAAAAAATTAAAAATTTTATATTTTTTTAATTATTCAGAAGCTACGGTAGCGGTTTTACAATCGCTACCGTAGATGTGCTAACTGCTGCTGTAGGCGATGTGTTAATCACTGCATTAGACCTATGACAATGGTTACATAATCGCTTTCAGAGACAGGCCTATGGCAGTGGTTCCATAACTGGTGCCATAGATAAGCCTATGGCAGTGGTTTAAAAATTACTACAATAGGCACTCTATGGCAGCGATTTTCAAAACTGTTGTAACAACCACTGCCATAGACCTATGGTGATGGCTACAGTAGTAGCTGTTATCTAACCACTGCCTAGCCTATGACAGCAGTTTTTTGGGCTATGATAGTGGTTACAAACCGCTGCCATAGTCCTATTCTGTAGTAGTGAATGCTAACCAAGCCAAGCTCGAGCTCCAGAAGGTCATCATTATCGTCGAAGGCCCAGTAGTCATCATCGTCATCATGGCCGAAATGGATTAGGGCTTAGATTTTGTTTTTTTGTTTAAAGAGAGGGAAGAGAGATGGTGTGGGTCATGGATTGGCCCAATCAGGTTTGGACGGGACTTGGGTCAAGCTCGAGCCTGAGTCTTTCAAAAACTTTAGGTTTAAGCCCAGTCCGAAGCTCAAAAATAAGTTTCGGATTGGGCTTGGGTAGGAATATAGCTCGACCCGACTTGGCCCATTTCTAGCCCTACCTCCTTAAAAAAAGTAAATTACAAGAACACCCCCTCAATTTTAGCTTAATTTCACTTACATCTTGATTTTAAAATATGTCAAATGGTCCTTCTAATTTTTGAGATGTTTCAATGTAATCCTACCATTTATCTCTATTAACGAAATGATACCATTATTTTATAAAATGACCAAACTATCCTTATCACCATCTCCTTCTCATTTCTCTCTGTTTACTCCCCTTCTCTACCTCCGGCACCGACGTCTCTCCTCTCTCCTTCCCCATCCTCCTCTTTCTTCTTATCTCTTTCTCCTCATTGTCCTCTTTCTTCAAGCCATCTATGAGCTTTCTTTCTTCATGGCGACTCTCTCTACCTCCGCTCATTTCTCGCCAGTGATACTTCATTTTTTCTCCACTTTTTCCTCACTTACTTCTCCTTTTCTCTCCCTTTAAGTCCACTTGTGAGCCCTATTCCTCCATTATGGCTCTCTCTACTTTCGTCCATCTTACTTGCGATCCTTCCTTCTTCCTCCTCCCTTTTCTCCTCTTCCACTTCTCCTTCTTCTTCTTCTTCTCCAAGCCTATCCATGTCCCTCTCCATGGTGGCTCCCACCATCTCCATCTCTTTCTCATCGGCGACCTCTCCTTCCCCTCCTCTCTTCCTTCTTATCCATTTTTTTTTCTCATCCTCATTCTTTTCCAAGCTCACCCATGATATCTCCTTCTCCCTCCATTTTCTCCACATCCACTCCTCCACCTTTAAGTCTACTTATGAGCCTACTCTCTCTACCATGGCTCCCTCCACCTCTACCCACCTTGCTGGAAAACCCTCCTTCCCCTTTCTTTCCTTCTTCCCCTTCCTTCCCTTCTTCCTCTCCCACTTCTCCTTCTCTTCCTCCAAATCTGCCCATATCCCTCTCCACAGCTACTCTCACCACCTCCACCCCTTCCTCACTGTGACCACTCCTTCCCCTCCTCTCATTTCTTCTCATTTATTTTTTTTTCTTGTCCTCTTCCTCCAAGCTCACCTATGACCCCTCCTTCTTTCTCTCTTTCTTCACCAACTTCTCCTCTCCTCTTTCTCCAAGCCCGTTCATGACCTCTCCTCCATGGTGGTTCTCTCCACCTCTGCCCTTTCTTGCCAGTAGTCTCTCTTTCTCTTTCCTCTTCATCTTTCTCACACACTTCTCTTCATCATCCTCCTTCTCTAAGCCCACCCATGAGTGCTCTCTCCTTTCCTCTCCCTTCCTTCTAACCCCTTATCCTCCATCTCTTCCTCCTCCTCTAATTCCACCTATGAGGCCTTGGATGCCATTCTCTGCTTCCATGCCGACCTCCGCAATCCCACCCTCTTCTTTCTTGGCTACTCCATCTACCTCCATTCCTTCCTTGTCAGTGATCCCTCCAATATGAGCAAAGGATATTTTTATCTATTGAATGAAAAAACCAACATCGTTTATTGGTAAGTGAATAATAGGATCATATTGGAACAATTCAAATATTTAAAGAATTAGTTTGATATATTTTTAAAGTTGAGAGGGTGTAAGTAAAATTTGGCTAAAATTGAGGGAATGTTCCTGTAATTTATCAAAAAAAATTAAAAAAAACTTAAATAGTTTGGTTGAAATCATTTGTCTCATCTGCCCAACTTCAATGAAAACTGACTGCTTTAGAGATGCTCAAGAATTGAAGTTTGCTTTACTAGCTTCTTCTATAGATTTTCGAACCATAGAGGCAGAGAGAGAGAGAGATGATAAGATAGGAAACAAAAGAGAGAGAGTGGGAGAGGGAGAAAGGGGTTGGGTTGATCTATAATACCCCAATCCGGCATGAAATCTGGCTGCATGAATCTTAAAGCAGCCACATACAAAAAAGAAGAGAGAGATTCTCTCTTTCCTCTCTCTTTTCTCTATTTTCTCATGCTTCTACTATTTTCTTTTCTTTCTTTGCACTTTCTCTATTTAGAAAATTTTATTTTTTTCTCAATAGGTTTCTCTCTCTAAAAGTATCTCTCTCTTGATTATGTCTTTCTTCTAGAATTTTTTGGATTTTCAAAAGATCTTCTAATAGCCTTGATAGATCATGGTGAAGGGATCTTGATCGTTAACTATCAGATTGTTTGCTAGTTCCCACTTTGATTGGATTGAGTATCATGAGATTTCATCATTGATTACATTTTAGCATCCTATTATGACTCTTGATTTATTGATCGATTTGATACCCCAGATTAAACTGACTGGATGTTGGGTTTTACCACATAGTGTACCCTCTTAGGATTTAGAGTTTTTATTTTAAAATAATTATGATTAAATTTTGATAAAAATATGATTTTGAACATTAAGTTTTAAAAGAGGAATTTCATGAAGCTCATTATTTGTGCAAAATTTAAGATGACTCCACATCGAATAAAATGGGCTACTTGGGTTGCTATTAGAGAGATATCAAACTAACATGATATTTGTACTTCTCAGCAAGTTGGTAGCACCCCTTAGTGAGAAGAAGTTATTGATTCTATCGAAAATACCTAGATAGAGTAGCAAGAATCAAATATGGTCCAAATAATGTAGACCTTATTCAACTCAGTGCAATTATAACAATAGTTCCAACAACAGTTACCATAATAATGACCCTGTGCAACAACAAACACCACCATCACAAGAACGTAGAGAGCAGTAGGATCAATGAAGTAATATTGTAGAATTTAAGAAGTTATATCCATCGACTTTTAAGGGGACTATCACTTTAAAAGTTGATAATTAGATTATAGAGATAGAAAAGGCATTTGCTGTCCAAGGATGTTGCGATGATGAAAAGATTCGTTATACAGCTTATTTGTTACAAAGTGAAGCATTCAACTGTGCAAAGACTACAACACAAATATGAGCAAGAAGGTGAGCAGCTTAATTACCTAGGAGAGATTTAGAAGGACATTTTATGATCAGTATTTTTCTTTAAGTATAAGAATTTAGAAAGAATAAGAATTTATTTTTCTGAAACAAAGAAGTATGATAATTATGGAATATGAAGCTAAATTTATTGAGTTTGTCAAGTTTGTTTTAAGATTGGTTGAGGATAAGTATGACCTAGTGCATAAATTTGAGATGAACCTAAGGACAGAAATTAGAAAGCAAGTAGGGCTATATAAATTAACTACTTACATAGATATGGTAAATTAAGTATTAATAATTAAAAGAAAAGTCAATAAAGAACATGTAGAAAGAAAAAAATAAAAAAAAAAATAAATCAAATAATTCTAAACTATAAAGTAACAAAAATACTATGGGTTAGAATAAGAGGTCAGTGAGTGACAACTTTGGTGAAGTGCAATTCTGATTTTTCGGACCAGGTTCGTTCAGATATGATCAGATCAAAAGATATATTTTAAATTTTTTTTCTTTGATCTAAATTAGATCTAAGATATTTTAGATCTGATTATTATTATTTTAAAAATTAAATAAAATCTAGATAAATTAAATCAAATTTAATTTATCTTGATATGGGTAATCCTATTATCCGTTGATGATCCTGTATGCAGTGGAAGATTCTGGATCTAGCCACGTAAGTGCCTGGCCTCTACCGGTATCCACTCATACTAGATCTAGAGATCCTCTTCTTCTCTATCATGTCTCCAGAAATTAGATCTGGATCTGATCTGGAGGATCTTCAAAACTCCTTTTGAAGATCAGCAGTCGTCCTTTGCAGCAGCGCAACCTTCTAGCTTTCAGTCGCCTTTCTTTGATCTGGATTGCACCAACCAAAAATCCAAAACTCCTTTTGGATGTGGAGAGGAGAGGGAGAAGGTGGTTTGGCATGGAGGAAGAGGGGAGAGGCAGCCTTGGAGCGTGGAAAATTGTGATTCCTTTCAATCACTTCCAATCATAATCTGGGTTGGGCGCAGGGTCTTATTTATAGACTAAGTGTGATCCAACTCTTCTTCCCAACCAATCACAACTCTTTATGAAATTAGATCTAAATCTGATTAGTGGGAATAGAGTCCCCTGGATTCCTCCTTAGAGGGCGCCTAAGACCAGTCAAAGTTGATTCTTAGGAGAACTCTAATTGAAATCCAAAAAGAAGATGGAGTCCTTGTCCAACAAGGACTCCTAGGCACCTCCAACTTGGGCACACGCCAAGGGTGGTGTGTGCGCCCTCTTCCTTGCCAGGTTCTGGTAGGGGGATAGGCCCCCACCAGCTCTCCAATAGGTGCATGACATATGGTCAAAAGTCAAAGTATCAATGGTCAACATTTGATCAGTCAAAGGTAGACTTTTGACCAAAGTCAAAGAACAAGAAATGGCAGGTGACCAAAAATGGTAGGTAATGTCTTATAAAATAAGACAACCTTTTCTAACTTAGATAACCTCCAGTCAGACCATATGAAGGCCTCTGATTGAGCACAAACTCCTTTGGCTCAGGCAGGACAACTTATTTATGATAGTAAAAGAAGAACGTTAGGTTCAATCGAGTGCTAGCATGATTTTCTTGAACCTAATTGAATCTCATTCAGATCAATTGAACTGGACCAGTTCAATTGATGATCACCAGATTCAAACCCTTATTTGTGTGACCCAGTTAGGTTCAGTTCTGTATGGTAATGGGATATGTCATGATCTCTATCATCGAACATCATCGAAACTCCTTTCGATGGATCAGAACTCTTCTGATTCGAACAGCTAGAATGATCGATCATCTAAATCATTCTAATTGCTCCCAAAATCCACCAGTGACACCTAGCAGTATATGGTGGCAACCCATCAGAGCTGAATGTGAACCTCTTGGTGCAGCTACCTGTGTGATTAAGTCCTTCTATCTTGAGCCCCGATCAGATTAGGGTTAAGGTAAACTCATCAAATCCCTAGTTTCTATCATATGATGTAATCATTCGATTCGAGTCCGATGTGAAAATCTAAATAGAAACTCTTTCTATTATTTCACTCTGCCATGGCCATGGACTTCTGGACTTGATTCTCATGATCATCATAGGGCTGCTCCTCTACCACCGAGGTAGATAGATTCCATCTTGATGCTATCCAGTTCCTACAATGAACATGCTATAGCCAACATACACCTCAGGATTCCGAATGGCTAGGAGACCGAGTAATGGTGTAGTCAAACTATAACACCCTCAAGGTGAACTACCGATGCACCTTAGGTCAAAGAACCAGACACACTACTGCAGCATCGAGTCAGTCATTGACGAGAAGGTAGACTCCCTAATGACTACTCGAGGTGGTCACGCTCAGTGCCCTCATTCTCTAACGAGTACCTGTACTCTCGCTTCGGTGTCTCCACACCGTAGACTCAAGACTCATCTACTAAAGAGAAGCGATTGTACACCAACCTTTCGGATCAATCACCATCCTCGTGATGATCCTATGGTCGGGAGCATTTTATGAGTTAATAATGATTATTCATGTCTTAAATTTTCAACTCTTGAAAATATGAATTATCATTACCATTAACTCAAAGGATGTATCACAGACACTAAATACACATATATGATAGAAAATAACCCATTTTATTCATTATAGTCAAAATTATAATTTTGCCCCTAGAAGTGTATTACAAGTGTCAGCCAATTCTGGCTTCTAGGGCACATATATCTAACAATCTCCCACTTGTCCTAAAGCCAATTGGCTACAAGTCTAAGTCCCATCTTCTCAAGGTGGGCTTCAATCCTCTGCTGGCCCAACGGCTTTGTAAGTGGGTCTACCACATTATCTATGGAGTTGACTCTCTTGACCTCGACATAATCCTTTTTGAGGTAATCGCGGATGAGATGGTATCACTATTTGCTTGGAACTCTTTCAGCTGACAGCACCACCATTGCACACAAACAGACTCCCAGATGTCGACTTTCGATCATCTATATCGAACATAAAATCTGAGTCTATGTATCCCTGGACTTGGAGTTCTTCATTACCAAAAACCAACATCATATCCTTAGTTCTTCTTAAGTACTTAAGGATACATTTCACAGAAGTCCAGTGTTCTTCACCTGGATTTGACTGATATCTGCTTGTGACACTCACAGCATGGGCTATATCAGGTCGTGTACATAGCATGGCATACATGAGGCTCCCTATTGCAGAAGCATAAGGAATCTTGCTCATGCGTTCTATTTCCTCAGGTGTGCTGGGACACATCTTCTTGGAAAGATGAATACCAAGTCTGAAGGGTATTAATCCCCTCTTAGAGTTTTTCATACTAAACCTCTTTAGTACTTTCTCTATGTACATCTTCTATGAAAGTCCTAGCATCCTATTCGGTCTATCCCTATAGACCTTAATTCCTAGAATAAAGGATGCTTCGCCTAGGTCTTTCATGGAGAATTCCTTGGACAACCATATTTTGACGGTTGTTAACATAGGAATATCATTCCCAATAAGGAGGATGTCATCCACGTACAATACGAGGAAGACAATAGCGCTCCCACTGACCCTTTTGAAAACACACGATTCCTCTTCGTTTTTGATGAAACCAAATATTTTGATCACATTATTCAAATGAGTGTTCCAACTCCGAGATGCTTGCTTAAGTCCATATATGGACCTTTGCAGCTTGCAAACCTTGTGATTAGTATCACTGGATGTGAAATCTAGCGACTGTTCCATATAGATATCTTCCTTAAGATATCCGTTTAAGAATATCATTTTCACATCCATTTATCATATTTCATAATCGAAATAGGCTGCAACGGTAAGCAATATGCGGATGAATTTTAGCATAGCCACTGGAGAAGGTATCCTGATAGTCAATGCCTTCGCATTGACTATAACCTTTTGCCACTAGTCTAGCCTTGAATGTCTCCACATTCCCATCTGCACCAATCTTTCTCTTGAAGATCCATTTACATCCGATAGGTACTATATCTTCTGGTGGATCTACCAAGGTCCAAACTTGGTTTGAGTGCATCGAGTCAATTTCTGACTACATTGCCTCTAGCCATTTCTCGGAGTCGATATCTGATATCGCCTCGTTGTAAGTTTTGGGATCATCACCATGAGAACCATTACCTATGAGGAATATTTTCTCTACTTTTTCTGAAATAATACCTAAGTATCTCTCAGGGGGACGGAAAACTCCTTTCGATCTATGACGTGGAGGAGGTAGTGTTCTTATTGGCTCAACCTGATTTGGTTTCAATTGGTCCTTAGCTCGTTGTACTTGTGAGACTTTCTCATCAAGCTTGATCTGCCTTCCAATGCCGCTATCTTGAATAAACTATTTTTCAAGAAAGATGGCATGTCGACTCACAATCACATTATGGTCTTCTGGAATGTAGAAATAGTATCCTAATAACTCTTTAGGATATCCTATGAATCGAGCTCTAAAGGACCTAAACTCTAACTTGTCCGCTTGTTATCTTTTGATGTGAGCCGGACAACCCCAAATTCTGAGATGACTCAGACTTGGTTTCTTATCGTGCCATATCTCATATGGTGTGGTAGGAACAGTTTTACAGGAAACCCTATTCAGTAGATAAATTGAAGTTAACAATGAGTGTCCTCAAAAGAAATCAGGGAGGTCTGTGAAGCTCATCATGGATTGAACCATATCTAATAGGGTCTGATTTCTCCATTCTGAAATTCCGTTGAATTGAGGTGTTCCTGGTGGAGTCCATTGAGAGACTATGCCATTTTTC
The DNA here is from genome assembly GCA_006176705.1 of Cocos nucifera. Taxonomy (NCBI): domain Eukaryota; kingdom Viridiplantae; phylum Streptophyta; class Magnoliopsida; order Arecales; family Arecaceae; genus Cocos; species Cocos nucifera. Next base: position 205,523 of record QRFJ01000529.1, on the reverse strand, counting down.
TTTAGATAGTCTAGGAATTCCCGGCTAAGGTATTCACCTCCTCGATCTGATCGAAGAACCTTAATGGATTTTTCAATTTATTTTTCTACTTCATGTCTGAATTCTTTGAACTTTTCAAAAGCTTCAGACTTGTGTCTCATAAGATACACATATCCATACCTAGATAGATCATCGATAAAGGTAATGAAATAAACAAAATTGCCTCTAGTCGGCACATCAAATGGGCCGCACACATCAGTATGTACTAGGGTAAGGAGATCTATGGCCCTCTCCCCATGTCCAACAAAAGGGAGTTTGGTCATTTTGCCTTAAATGCATGATTCACAAGTTGGATATGACTCGAAAGTCAATGGACTCAATAGTCCATTTTTCTTCAATTTGTTGATCCTATCTTCTGCTATATGACCTAATCTCAAGTGCCATAGATATCTATCGTTTGGACTATCCCTAGGTCATTTGGCATTCACGTTTTGCTCGATAGTTAGAATAGGTACATCAATATGTAGCTGATAAAGATCATTAATAAGAAAATCATTTGCAATTTTATTTCTTTCATAAAGAATGTTACAATGGTCCTTAAAAAAGGTAATCACATAGCCTTCTTGTGCTAAGCATGAAACAGAAATCAAATTCCTGCTAGCTGCAGGCATATAATAACAATCTTTCAAAACTAAGTCTAAACCAGATGGTAATCGAAGAGGGTATGTTCCCACGGCTACTGCAGCAACTCTTGCTCCATTACCGACACGTAGGATCATGTCTTCATCCTTCAGCTTTCTGCTATCCTTAAGAGCCTGTATGGAAGTGCATAGATGAGCACTAGAACCTGAGTCAAGCACCCAACTGGATGCAGAAGAAATCGTAAGATTAGACTCAATAACGAGCATACCTCCATAAGGACCTTCTGATAAGCATCATAAATTCACCAATAAAAATATTAATTTATTAATTAATTTATATTAATTTTTAAAAATTATTAATCAATTTATATATAATTTTTAAAAAATTCATATTTTTATTAATTAAAAAATTAATTAAAAAATAATAAAAATTAATAAAAATTAAAAAAATAAAATTTTATTATCAATAGAAAGAGCTCATTTTTTTGATCACAACGAAATAAATTTCAATAAAAACGAAGCTAAAATGGAAAAGATATGAATTTTTAAAAATATAAAATAAATAAAAATTAAATAAAAAAAGAAAATGGCTCAGTCGGCTCCGCAAGCTGAGCCACCAAGCCAAGCCGAGCCACCAAGCCAAGCCAAGCCATCAAAGCCGACTCAGCCGTTGAAGCCATCAGCCGGTCTACGATCCAGGCGTGGACCGCCAGCTCAGCAAAATTCGGCGAATCAGAGCCTGCAACGTGGTGGACCTAGACCCTTAAAGGGTCTACAGAAATTTATCGTGGCTCACAAGGCAATCTGGTCATTTCACTCGGCGATAGAAGCGTTGATTGGTTGCGGTGTGCGGTACGATCGGTCTACGCGGTCCATGGGAACAGTGATTGCGCGATCGGACGGGTGCGGTTGATTGCGGTTAAGATCGAACGGTCAGCATTTTTTTCGGTTGCCAATTTCACTCGGATCACCATCGGATGGCAGCACCTGATTCCAGCTTCGATCCGACGGTCCAGAATGCTCCCGACAATGATCAGGACTCCCGAAGCGCGATTTGCGGTCAGATTTCCTCGATGAAGCGCGATCGGATGGCCAGAATTTAATCCGACCCGATCTGAGTTGATCTGCATCCGATTTTGATGATTTTTGGACTGTTGGATTCCTATTGAACGGCTGGATTTTATCAGATTTATCAAAGTCATTTTGATTCAAATTTTATCCAAATTTGTTTGTATTTTGACGATTACAAAGGCATTAGTCCCATATTGCCTTTAGAAAAAAATATCCAGCCCTCCTAGCTCTATAAAAAGGACCCCAGGCCATCAAAAATTAACATCTCCGATCAAGGTGAAGCTTTGGTACAGGGCGAAGCCAGGCTATGGGTTAAAGGCTGCTTCGAAGCAACGGGTGTCGAGAAGAAGAGCCGAGCTTCTACACCATCTTTCTGCCAATGCCGATCCAAGATCAGAGATCAGGCTATTTTATTTTATTATCTTTTCTTTTTAAATTTTATGTATTTAAATTCTAAAATTTTAATTAATAAAAATTTTATTTTTACATTTTAAATTCTTGCTTTTTATTTTTATTATAATTTAATTTTTGCACTTTAATTATTACTTCTTATTTTATTGCAAGTAGATGCTAAGATCTAACTAATAGATCTTAGTACCAAGTTTAAATTCCTGTACCTTTTAATTTTTGCTTTTTATTTTCCGACTTCACTTTTGATCCCAAAACTCTTCTCTATTTTTTTCTTTTAAAAATCAAAGATTTCAAATCTAAAATACTACCTTCCCTGTGGATTCGACCCGACTCACTGCTATCTACTGAATTTTAATTATTTTAAGAAGTCGGATTAAACTGATAAACACGGTGTCTTAACGACAACATCGCGTTCCTATCAAGTTTTTGGTGTCTCCATTATCGGAGAAGGCATGGATATTAAATTTTTGATCTCTTTGATTTTTCTATAAAAAAATTATAAATAAAATTTTTATTTTCTTGCTAATTTTTTTTATTATTTTGCAGAAAAAGAATAAAAAGAATCAGAAGTTTTGCCTGGTGAGATCAATCCTAACCCTAGTTCTTTTTTTTATTTTATTTTTTTTATTTATTTATTTTATTTTTTAAATTAATTTTAAAAAAATATTTATTTAAATCTAATTAAAAAATCTCATGATAAGATTAGAAATCTTAACTGCTTAGAGCATGCATCATATTAGTTTTATTTTTATCTTTATTTTTATTTTTATTTTTTTTGGTGATTGTTGGAGGCAAGGTAAGCCTTTCATAATTTAATTAGTTGCATACATCTAGTTTAAATTACATAAAACCCTTTGATTGAATTTTTTTTTTTTTTTTCGTGCATATTCATATTAAATTAAATTAAGGGCACAACCCAATTAAACAAGATAAGGTGGGAATTTGATCACCCTTCCTTAGCCCACAAACAACAAACCCGCATCCTGCATTGACCTAAGCCTTTAATTTTAAAATCAATTAGACATCAACCCTAGGAACTCGAGCTCAATAGGATAAGGAATCCAAAGAGTTGAACCGGGTTAGGATAAGTCAATTTGACTGGTGTCTAGGAAAGTGGTTCAGGGACGATTGGGCCCGAAGGAAGGTGGTTTCTAATTGGTTCCATTCGCTTACCTGGCCAAGCATAATTGGTGTCTAAGGCAAGCAACGGGAGGACTCCCACCGACCTTACACTTACCTGGCCAGTTGATTGGCTAATCCTACACTTGGAGGACTTGAAGATGACCTTGATAGTTAGGAGCTGTCTAGATCTAGGATAACCCGTAGTCAGGATTGATTGACCAATTTGATTGCTAACGAACATCAAACCTAATTAAACTTAATTCTTCTCTCTCTTCTTAGTTCTAGGACTCCTTAGGACCTCCTTTAGAACTCTTCTTTCTTTCTTTTTCTTACTCCTCTAAAAATAAAATAAAAAAAAAATTAAACTAACTAAAAATTAATAATTAAATTAAATTAAAATAAATTAAAATTAATAAATAAAATAATTAAAAAAATTAATTTTTAATATAATAAAATAATAATAATAATAATAAATAAAAAAAATATTCTAAAAATTTTTAAACCATACATTAGGGTTACACCATGCATGATAGAAAATCGCTTTTTCTGATTTAGTTGAACTTAATTGAATGGTTGATTCACATTAAACATAATAATCAAATGGCTAATATAAATCTAATAGTCCAAAAATTAGATAAAGTTGACCTTCTTGATCAGAAAATAGATCAACTCCTAATCCTAGGTCAACAATCTTCTAATTATCAGGAGAGTTATTCAATCTGTGCTAGTCCAACCCATCATGTAAGTTAATATCGTATGACTGCACAGTTTTCATATTTTATCCAAGAACAAGTTCAAGCTGCTCAAGGATACTCCAAATTGATTAATGATCCATTTTCAAATTCATATAATTCAGATTGGAATAACTTTAATTTTTCTTTGACATCCCAACAGACTCAGGCTCAGACCCAAATTTCACTTGAGCAAAATTATCAAAATTATGCCTATAATAATGGTCAGCCTAGTCAGTTTAACCAGCCATCATATTATAATCAGCCTTCATACCCACCTCCTCAACAGACCAATCTAGCTGATGATAGATTTAACCAACTTCAATAATTAATTCTAACTCAACAGCAATCTATCGTTAGACTAGAAGCTCAAATAGGATAATTAGTTGAGTCTAACATGAGGAGAGAACTAGATCAACTATCGAACCTACCAATTTTAAATAACCCACCTAATGACTACCAACCACCTGGATTAAATTATCAATCTAATGTTTCATCTAAGAATCTTCAATTTGAGAATACCAAAGTAATTCCTGAACTTAAAAGCTATAGGATTCTTATGAACCCATACCAAGACCAGGTGAGAGAGGCTAGTACTGATGCTAGCCAAAATAAAAATTTAGAGAAATTTGTTAGTACTGAGACTAACCACATAGAAGAACCCAAGCTAGGAATTAGTACTGATGCTAGTTCCAGTTTAAATGAGATAGAAATAAGAAAAAAGAGAATAGATGATTTACCCGAGACTTATAAACCTAATGTCCTATTCCCTTCAACCCTAGAAGCTGGTTCTTCTTATAAAAATCAAAAGGCATGTAATGAAATATCAATGGAGTTGTTTAAGCAGGATCACATTAATTTACCTCCAGAATTAAAACCGCTTTAGTCACCATTCCAGCACCCATTGAATCAAACTTAACTCCTAAAACTCCATTCATGAGCATTTTAGAAGAACAAATAGGAGTAATTCTTAATAAACATGGGTCTGAGAATATAATCATAAAATATATCCCAAAAATTAACAGTGAATATATCAATAATGGGATTAAAAATCAAAATCAACTTTCTGAGATTGGCAATCCAAAATCATTGGAATTTGTCAATCCAATATTCGACACAGGATAGTGAGCTACATTGTGTCTGGCTGAAGACGGTAAACTTAGCGCTTGTTGGGAGGCAACCTAATATTTAGTTTTTATCTAATTTATCTTATTTTTTTTTAGGATAATTTGAATAAGTTGGAGGAAGAGCTCAAATTTGTAAAGGCACGTGCTGGACCAAAAAAAAAATAATAAATAAATAAATAAATAAATAAATAAATATATTGAGTTAGGTGTATTCTTTCATTTTTTTTATTACATCCTTTATTTTTTCCTCTTCTCCATTGAGGACAATGTCGATTAAGTTGGGGGGAGAGAAAAATAAAAATTTTAAAATTTTAAGTCCTCGAAAAAGTTAGTATTTAGTATTTAGATACTTGATTACGCTTAAGAATCGAATTAAACTAAGCATTTTAAAAAGAAAATTGATGCACAGATCAGAGAATCTGTGAGATATTGAGGAATCAAGTATTAAGAAAATTCAATAAAGAGTTAAGTTCAGAACATAAAAATTTTTTTCTTGGAGCATTTCTAATTATTTCTACTAGCATCAAAGAAAAGTCTACTTTTTATAGGCTTGTGTAGGGTAACTATACGTTTTTTCATATAAAAATTTATTTTAATAAAATAGTTTCCAATTACTTCTCACTGAGTAACCGGCCTCTTGCTTAAGCCAGCATTGAGTTTTCGTCAAAAGGTGGGAAGGGCAAAGAAGCTCGTTGTAAAACTAGTCTTAACTCGTAGCCTATTGATTCGAGCTAGTAAGCCCGAGGGGTATTCTATACCTAGTGCCCTAAGCCAACTGGTTTGGGAGTCATTGGCCCAAGACTCGCTACATGGATCAAATAGAAAGCTTAAGGAGTTAAGACACTCAATAGTGGTATAAAGTTAAAAAAAAAAAAGAAAAAAAAAAAAAAAAAACATGTTTCCCACTGAGTAATCGGATCTCTTGCCTAAGTAAGCATAATATTCGCATCAAAAAGTGGGCAATATGAAAAAAAAATCAATAAATAAGGACGGAAGTAGCAATAACACCTGCCTATATGAAAGTTTAGACAAATCAGAGATAAAAGTGAATAATTAGAAAAAGTTCTGAAAAATTTATTATTCTTTACTTAATTTTTCTATTAATAAGTATTAATACTCCAATGATATTCCATTTAAGCTCTACTGAATATCAATGGCCATTTTAAAAATTGCTTAGGTAAAATTCGAAACTCTAAAAGTTAAAAGTATTTAAAACTAAATTCTTTCTTTACTCGAGGACGAGCAAAGCTTAAGTTGGGGTGTGATAAGCATCATAATTCACCAATAAAATATAATTATTAAATTAATTTATATTAATTTTTAAAAATTATTAATCAATTTATATATAATTTTAAAAATTCATATTTTTATTAATTAAAAAATTAATTAAAAATAATAAAAATTAATAAAAATTAAAAAATAAAATTTTATTATCAATAGAAAGAGCTCATTTTTCTAATCAAACGAAATAAATTCAAGAAAAATGGAGCTAAAATGGAAAAGATATGAATTTTTAAAAATATAAAATAAATAAAAATTAAATAAAAAAAAAAATGGCTCAGTCGACTCTGCAAGCCGAGCCACCAAGCCAAGCCGAGCCACCAAGCCATCAAAGCCGACTCAGCCGTTGAAGCCATCAGTCGGTCTACGATCCAGGCGTGGACCGCCAGCTCAGCAAAATCCAGCGAATCAGAGCCTGCAACGTGGTGGACCTTGACCCTTAAAGGGTCTACAGAAATTTATCGCGGCTCACAGGACAATCTGGTCATTTCACTCGGTGACAGAAGCGTTGATTGGTTGCGGTGTGCGGTGCGGTCGATCTACGCGGTCCATGGGAACAGTGATTGCGCGATCGGATGGGTGCGGTTGATTGCGGTTAAGATCGGACGGTCAGCATTTTTTTCGATTGCCAATTTCACTCGGATCACCATCGGACGGCAGCGCCTGATTCCAGCTTCGATCCGATGGTCCAGAACGCTCCCGACGGTGATCAGGACTCCCGAAGCGCGATTTGCGGTCAGATTTCCTCGATGAAGCACGATCGGACGGCCAGAATTTAATCCGACCCAATCTGAGTTGATCTGCATCCGATTTTGATGATTTGTGGACCGTGGATTCCTATTGAACGGTTGGATTTTATCAGATTTATCAAAGTCATTTTGATTTAAATTTTATCCGAATTTGTTTGTATTTTGACGATTACAAAGGCATTAGTCCCATATTGTCTTTAGAAAAAAATATCCAGCCCTCCTAGCTCTATAAAAAGGACCCCAGACCATCAGAAATTAATATCTCCGATCAAGGTGAAGCTTTGGTACAGGGCGAAGCCAGGCTATGGGTTAAAGGCTACTTCGAAGCAATGGGTGCCGAGAAGAAGAGCCGAGCTTCTACACCATCTTTCTGCCAATGCCGATCCAAGATCAGAGATCAGGCTATTTTATTTATTATCTTTCTTTTAAATTTATATATTTAAATTTTGAAATTATTAATAAAAAATTATTTTGCATTTTAAATTCTGTTTTTATTTATTAATTAATTAATTTCACACTTAATTATTACTTCTTATTTATTGCAAGTGATGCTAAGATCTAACTAATAGATCTTAGTACCAAGTTTAAATTCCTGCACCTTTTAATTTTTGCTTTTTATTTTCCGACTTCACTTTTGATCCCAAAACTCTTCTCTTTTTTTTTTCTTTTAAAAATCAAAGATTTCAAGTCTAAAATACTACCTTCCCTATGGATTCGACCCGACTCACTGCTATCTACTGAATTTTAATTATTTTAAGAAATCGGATTAAACTGATAAACACGGTATCTTAACGATAACATCGCGTTCCTATCACCTTCCTTCTTGTTCTTCAGGGTGGCCAGGTAAGTAGGACAGTTCCGCTTCCAATGGCCATCGCTGTTGCAATAGAAACACTTTTCTTTGCCATCGGCTTTCATCTTCGGCTCTGCCTTCTTGTTCTTTGCTCCTTCCACCTTCTGCTTTTTCGGAGACTTCTTTTTCTTTCCATAAGACTTTGTTTTGGAAGAAGTCCGTTCCATAGCAAGAACTAAGCTTTTAGAATCTTTCATAGAAAGCTCAGCGGTAGCCAGCATATTCATTAATTCGGCCAAGGAATTTTGAAGTTTATGCATGTGGTAATTCATGATGAATTGCCCATATGCATCAGTCAAGGATTGCAGAATAATATCATTCTGCAGGTCTAAGTCTAACTTCACACCAAGCTTCTCAAGCTCCTCTATGTCCTTGATCATTGTCAGACAGTGATCTTGGACTGACTGCCCATCACGCATCTTAGCCTTAAAAAATCGTTTCATGACTTGATATTTGGCTGTGCGACTCTGTTCACCAAACATCTCCTGCAGGTGAGCCAATATTTGGCGAGCAGTCCTGATATCCTCATGTTGGCGCTGGAGCTCATCAGAAATTGAGCCCAACATGTAATATCTAGCCTTATTATCTTCGTCTATCCATTTCTCCAGAGATGCTCTTTGTTCAATGGATGGACGGGCTGGTAAGGTGGGAGGATCTTGATCTAGTACATGGGTTAACTTCTCGAAATCTAAAACTATTTTGTAGTTTCTGAGCCAATCTTTATAATTGGGTCCAGTCAGTCTATGTGTGTCCAGGATACGTGCCAATGAATTGGATGCAGACATTTTTCTTTAGAGAGTCAAAGATTCTAGTTAGATACTATAATTATGACTTGACCAATTTATTTAAGAATTTTATTTTTAAATAAATTAGCTCTCACTATTTTCTTAGATCCCTACACTTCCTTTGTAAAGATGCGAAAATCTCCATGATTAATAATTTCTAGTGGATGGTGCGGTCTCACCAACTGACTCATCACCTCACCTAACAGTTATTGGTGATGGGTTAGCCAATGAGTGAACAACTCTTATTCAATGATTCTCTAATCATGATACACCCAAACATGGTCTTTAATTCATGAATCTCACCGTATTCGGAATATTGATCAACTTCTTAGTTAAGTCAGACCCACCATTTGCATAGACTGGGTTCCTAATTGAGTCTCTCACCGTATCCGAAATATTGAGCCCAACTCATCCTCCAGCCCATAGCATCCAATGCCTAATAGACATGGTTGCATCTTTTTGGTGCAACTGAGCCACTGTATCCAGCTGAGAACAATCAACCCCGGGAAGGGCCCGCACGTCTACAATGGTGGAAGATCTCAGACTTAATCTTTTCTTAGGGAGAATTGATTCAGGTCTCATTAAACTAGACTTGTCATAGTCATAACAATTATGACTAACCTAGTGGCATGGGTTAGCTCAGATTATTGACCACCTCAGATCAGAACTGTGTCAATAGATATGGCCAGGTAAGTGAGACCGGTGGAAGGAATATGCCATTAACTCGTATAAGAATGCATTCAGGTCGAGTAGCTTCCAATTAAAAATCAATTAGTTGTATGTGCCAAACTTACCTTAGACACCAAATTATTGAGCCAGAACCAAGTAGGTTAGCCTACAATCCAGACTCTAACCTCTGAGCCTAATTCGGTCTTGCTTGATCGTGACTCGATCTTGACCCAGACTTAATCCTATTAGGTCGGTCAATTTAAGCATTGTTGATCCCATCTAACCAACTCTTGATTCGGTTTGATCAACCGCTTAGACTTAATTGAGCTACCCAAGCCCGAACCCAGTATTATGAATATATCTTAGATCTAAAATTCTTAATTTTAGACCTAATTGATATTTCATAATCTTAATTTTTAATTAAGTAGGGTTCATAAACAAAATATGCACAATAAATCCTAGGGTTTTAGGATCTAGGGTTTTGCAGAAAGTAAGTTCTGGGTTTCTGATTAAGGACGAACGCGCAGCACCCCTACACATCATAAGAACACTCCATCGAATGGGAAGAGTGGGCTTTTAAACTCTTCTTCATTCTTATGATCGGACGGCCAAGAGGAATGCCTTAATCAGGAACATGCAATACTATAAAACAGTTTTAGATCTATATCATATATCTCATATACAAATCAGATCTAAACATGACATATTTTGTATACATCTCATGTATCGAATCATGCATATTTTTAGATCTAAATTATCTCATAATAATCTAAAAAATTAGGTTTAAATTGATCTAATCAAAATAAATTCCAATCTGGATAATTATGTAGAACTATTCTACAACTAGTCTAGACATGCATCAATCATATCTCATATGATATTTAAAATTAAGTAATTTTTATTTACTATTTTTAGATGTCATTATAATTATATAATATCAAAAATAATAAATAATATGATCTAAAATATGATTTAATCAGATTAAATCAAAAATATGCAAGACTATTCTATAGAACTATTCTATTTTAGAACTAGTCATGCATATTTCCTAATCTTAGATCCAAATTATTTAATTTTAATTTTTCTGATTCTAGATTTGATCACATCTTATGTGACATCTAAAATTATTTATTTTCTAATTAAAATAAATTTAAAATTAGATCTAAACACTTTAGAAATCTTGGCTTTGATACCAGTTGAAGGAAATCCTGATTTTTCGGACCAGGTTCGTTCAGATCTGATCAGATCAAAGATATATTTAAAAATTTTTTCTTTAATCTAAATTAATCTAGATATTTTAGATCTAATTATTATTATTTTAGAAATAAATAAAATCTAGATAAATAAATCAAATTTAATTTACCTTGATATGGTAATCCATTACCCATTGATGACCTGTATGCAGCGGAAGGTTCTGGATCTAGCCACGCAAGTGCCTGGCCTCTATTGGTATCCACTCAGGCTGGATCTGGAGATCCTCTTCTCTCATCACATCTCTAAAAATTAGATCTGAGGATCTTCAAACTTCTTTTGAAGATCAGTATTCGCCTTTGCAGCAGTGCAGCCTTCTAGCTTTCAGTCGCCTTTTCTTTGATCTGGATTGCACCAACCAAAAATCCAAAACTCTTTTGGACGTGAGAGGAGAGGGAAAGGTGGTTTGGCATGGAGAAGAGGGGAAGGCAGCCTTGGGGCATGGGGAATGTGATTCCTTTCAATCACTTTCAATCAAAATTTGGGTTGTGCGCAGGGTCTTATTTATAGACTAAGCATGATCTAACTCCTCTTCTTCCCAACCAATCACAACTCTTTGTGAAATCAGATCTAAATCTGATTGGTGGGAATAGAGTCCCCTGGATTCCTCCTTAGAGGGCGCCTAAGATCAGTCAAAGTTGATTCTTAGGGAAACTCTACTTGGAATCCAAAAAGGAGATGGAGTCCTTGTCCAACAAGAACTCCTAGGCACCTCCAACTTGGGCACACGCTAAGGGTGGCATGTGCCCTCTTCCTTGTCAGGTTCTAGCATGGGGACAGGCCCCCACTAGCTCTCCAATAGGTGCATGACATATGGTCAAAAGTCAAAGTATCAATGGTCAACATTTGACCAGTCAAAGGTAGACTTTTGATCAAAGTCAAAGAACAAGAAATGGCAGGTGATCAAAAATGGTAGGTAATGTCTTATAAAATAAGACAACCTTTTCTGACTTGGATAACCTCCAATCAGACCATATGAAGGCCTCTGATTGAGCACAAACTTCTTTGGCTCAGGCAGGACAACTTATTTATGATAGTAAAAGAAGAATGTTAGGTTCAATCGAGTGCTAGCACGATTTTCTTGAACCTAATTGAATCTCATTCAGATCAATTGAACTAGACCGATTCAATTGATGATCACCAGATTCAAATTCTTATTTGTGTGACCCAGTTAGGTTTAGTTCTATTTGATAATAGGATATATCATGATCTCTATCATCGACATCATCAAAACTCCTTTCGATGGATCAGAACTCTTCTGATTAGAACAGCTAGAATGATCGATCATCTAAATCATTCTAATTGCTTCCAAAATCCACCAGTGATACCTAGCAGTATATGGTGGCAACCCATCAGAGCTGAATGTGAACCTCTTGGTGCAGCTACCTATGTGATTAAGTCCTTCTATCTTGAGCCCCGATCAGATTAGGGTTAAGGTAAACTCGTCAAATCCTAGTTTCTATCATATGATGTAATCATTTGATTCGAGTCCGATGTAAAAATCTAAATAGAAACTCTTTCTATTATTTCACTCTGCCATGGCCATGGACTTCTGGACTTGATTCTCATGATCATCATAGGACTGCTCCTTTACCACCGAGGTAGATAGATTCCATCTTGATGCTATCTAGTTCCTACAATGAATATGCTATAGCCAACATACACCTCAGGATTTCGAATGGCTAGGAGATCGAGTAATGGTGTAATCAAACTATAACACCCTCAAGGTGAACTGTCGATGCACCGCAGATCAAAGAACCAGACATACTACTACAGCATCGAGTCAGTCATTGACGAGAAGGTAGACTCCGTAATGACTACTCGAGGTGGTCACGCTCAGTGCCCTCATTCTCTAACGAGTACCTATACTCTCGCTCCGGTGTCTCCACACCGTAGACTCAAGACTCATCTACTAAAGAGAAGCGATTGTACATCAATCTTTCGGATCAATCACCATCCTCGTGATGATCCTATGGTCGGAAGCATTTTATGAGTTAACAATGATTATTCATGTCTTAAATTTTCAACTCTTGAAAATATGAATTATCATTATCATTAACTCAAAGGATGTATCATAGACACTAAATACACATATGTGATAGAAAATAACCCATTTTATTCATTATAGTCAAAATTATAATTTTGCCCCTAGAAGTGTATTACAAGTGTCAGTCAATTCTGGCTTCTAGGGTACATATATCTAACATTTGGATCACCTGATTGGGTTAGATGTTATGCTATGATAAAGCTTATGCCAATAATAAATGCCATTGGATCATTGGTGCTTATTTTAAATATGATAAAATAGATCACAAAATAGCTAAGTATCCATAGAAAATTGAGAGTCAGTGTACTCCAATAATTGAACAAGACAAAGATGGTAATTTGAAACCTGAGACCCAAGGAAGGGTATATGCCCTTACACAACAAGATATGCAGATTTTTGATATAATGGTAACAGACTCTAAGGTTACGTTTGGTGCATCATCAAGCAATCTTGATAAATAATATGGATTACCTTCAAGATAGATTATCACCATCAAAATATTAGTAATGTCGATTATATTATATTTGGTAGATGCAGGTAATATTGAAGTAAAATAACTAAAATTTTTGATTGACATGTTTGGTTTAACAATAAGATTACCAGTAATGTAAAATCAAAATTTCAAAATACTATATAAATATATAATTATATATATTTAGGTATATAATAATATATAAATATATTACTATATATATATATATTATATATATATATATATATTTTATATAAATAATACATAAATATTTGTAATTTATTATATTATTATATATATATATAATGAAAATATATAAATATAATATATTATTATATATATTATATATAATATATATCAAATATTATAATATGTAAATAATATAATAAATATATATGTAATATTATATATAAATAATAAATATATATTATATATATATTATATATATATATATATATATATATATATATATATATATATTAATATATTACTAATGAGTTGTAGTTTTTATATATAATAATATATAAATATGTAAATATATAAAAATATATTATTTATTTATATAATATATATTTATATATATAATATATATAAATATATTTATATATAAATAATATATTAATATATAAATAAATAAATATATTTATATATAAATAATAATAATATATATAAATATATATAAAGGAGCTATGGGTTTGGCTCGTGCATGGAGGAGTCGTGGGTGGTGCCTAAGGTTGGGCGATGAATTTTTTATAATTTTTTTAAAGGATAATTTATCTAAAATTTTTATTATAATATTACTAAAGAAGTGGTAATCTGAATAGCCATCCTTTCTGAAGGTAATATAGATTATCTCCTGAGAGGTAATATCAATTGCCAAGATAATCTGAATTACTATCCAAAAGGCATACCAAATACAATAATCTAGTAGGCCTACTTTAAATTACAGACAGTCTGAATAGAATGCCTATTACCAAATGTAATCTAAGAGAGGTTCTCAAAATTAGTTAGACTAATCAATTGATTTCATTCGTAAGGTAAGTAATGATCTATCTTCTCTTAATTTTTTTATTTATATAATATTATTTAAAATATTAAATAAATTATTAATAAATTTATATGTATTTATGAATCGTATGAAGAATATATTTTGAATTAAAATTGATATAGAATTTTAAAGTAATATTTTTTTATATTATTTACTGATCTAAAATTCTATATATATATTTTGATTTGATTATAAAATATATATTATTCTATGAAAAGAATTTTGATGTGAATCAATTTTTGACTCTTAACCTGACTATGTTCTAAATCCTATCAATTGTGGGTTATGCATTGGCATGCTGAGCTCATAATTCTGTTTTAGGCTTGACCACAGGGTATAAGTATGGTATTTTGGTCTTACCATAAGATATAAGCATGATATTTTGGTCTAATCATAGGATATAAGTATAATATTTTTGTCCTACCATAAGATATAAGTATAGCATTTTGGTCTAATCACTGATATAAGTATGGTATTTTGGCCTCGTTATATGATATATATAAGTATGTATTCCAGTTCGACCATAAGATATAAATATAATATTTTGGTCCTACCATATGATATAAGTGTGGTCATAGTTAAAAATTGATGAGCTAAGTAAAATTTATTTTGAATCAAATTTTTGAAAAAGATTGATTTCAAAATTGGATATATGATTATGCATATGAATATTTGTAAGATACCGATATTACTAAATTCATATTTTGAAAATAAATTTGATTATGTTTGTATACTGATTAATGATAAATTATATTTTGATATTTATAATATTTATTATATGAATTATCTAGTCAAGATATTTATTATTTACTTGGTGTCTAGCTCACTATTTTATATTTTATTATTTTTATAAATTTAGAGGACTAGCTTGACTTGGGGATTCTATATAAAGTGTAAAATAGAAACAGAATTTGATATCTTTATATTAGATTAGAATTTATTGAGGTTGCTGGAAAACTATGAAATTTTATTTTATAAGATATTTAATTTAATTATTTAAATTAAAATTAAATATTAATTATTTGAATTTTATTTCACTGTAGGTTTATGATATCATTATGAAATATTTTGTATACTTATGAGAAGAGTTCTCCTTAAATATGTGATGGTTGTCGTGATCTCTGGTTAGTGATCTCGGATCGAAAGTATGATAGTATTGTTTGTGCCAAAGAATAATTAATCTTTTTTTACGATGTCAACTACTAGATCGTGTCTTATATAGATCTCAAACCAGCCCAAATTATTCTCTCATATACCTGCACAAATTCTAAAATGCTCATTGTGCATTCCATTGGTTGACATCAGGAAAGAACATGAATCATTATTTCACACGAAAAATACAACCCAAACTATAGGGAGGCAAATGGAGTGGCAGATTGGATGGTTTTATATACAGCAAAACGCTCTGAAGGAATCATTTGGCTTGATCGCATTTCTATGCTTATTTGAAAGATATATTGCATTCTGATTTGTTTTGATGTATCAATAGGTGGACTTAATATCTACTTTATCGAAAAAAGGAAAATTATGTCCAACCGAAACTTGGGAGAAAGAGGGTGCACGTGAGAGAGGTCGTAGGAACTTGCATAGGATGGAGATCTTGGGGTTTTGAAATAGGCTTGAAGTGGGTCCATATTTCATCTATCTCCCCCTAGTAACCAGTTTCTATAAGATATATCTAATCACCAACCGAATCTAAGCAGAGATCTACACTGTTTGTTTGGGAAAAGAACGGGAAAAATATGATGAAGCAAAGCTAATATATTGCACACCAAAGAGATCCTTAACTTGCAGGGATGAAATCAATTTTTAGAAGATATTTTAATTTGCTTTTTTGGAGTGGAATCATATGCTGACAAGTTGTCCTCCCATTCTCTTTTTTTTTTTTTTTTTTTTTTTTGTCAAAGACTCCAACCAAAATTGACTAATAATAGGGATAACTACAATACCCTAAATAGACCGAGTTGATCTATGATATGATCTGATCTAATATGTCCATGAGGACCTTTAAAGCCTTGGTGCTAAAATGAAAATTGTTCAACATTTCATGTTAGATCCGGATCTATTTAACTTTGACATAATCCAATCCGAGCTAATTCATATAAATTAGTTTTTTTTTCACCCCGGCCTGATCTGGCTAGAATCTATCAGGCGCGGTTACGGATGATCTTATCCGATCCATGCTGACCATCCTCCGTTCAATGCTGGAGCACAGTCTTCTCAAGTTCAACATCCAGGCTTGTACCAACGACCACAACCGGCCCCCATCTCGAGTCGCCATCAAATGATGCACCCACAGGTGTCGCCAGTACTGGGTGGGCAACTTTAGAGCCGGAGTGGCAGCTGGTGGACCCCGGGTCGGGGCCCATCCGCAGCCCCAGCTTGGCCACCAAACATAGACGGCCAACTTTTGATGGAAGTAGAATTATATACGGATTGGTGCTGAAGCTTTGCAATGAAAAGCACGCTCTTTTCTACCGGATGGCAAGCCAAATCCAAGGAATAGAGGAGCCATTCTTGTCTGATTCGCGTGCATCATACAACAACTAGTCTCATATCCATTGGAATAAACCTAACTTGTATTACATATTATGCATTTGGGATGCTACAATGAAGTATATCTAAAATAAATAATTGATAATAAATATTTATAAAACTTAAGGATGACAATGAATTAGATATGGATTATATCCGACCTACAATTAAAAATTCTATACTTAACTTGCCTCTTATTCACCTCGGATCAGATTAAGTAGTGATGCAGGTTGGATTGAATCTGATAGATAATAAGCATTGGATTGGATAAAAAATTCATCATACAAATATTATGAAATAACTATAACTTTGAAAGAAGAATTTAGATTAAAATTATATTAAGTCGGATTTGGAGAAGAGCATACTATTACCTATATTTGATTGGAAGCCGCTTTAAATATTTTATCGAGAACCCATATCCATCTCAGATTTTAATCCGATCGGATAAAATCTACTTTATTCGGATCAAGCCACATATCTGAGGTTGGTTAAAATTGCTATTCCTAATCTAAAATTTGTAGAAAGAAAGATATAATAAGATATTTTGAGATGATGACCTCTGCAAAACTGACAATTGGATTATTAAAACAATGTAGAGGCGGCAAATGCTTGACCTCATGGATATGATAAATAATATGGATTTGGTATGAACCTAAATATTTCTATGTGGGATCCAATCATGACCTTGATCCAACTCGAATAACCTACCAAACCTAAAAAACTTCTATGGACTTGACTCGATTCAACCTGATTTTCTTCTAGATTGTGTCTTAGTCTAACATCAAGATCCAAAGATGAAATTGAAAGAGGCAAGCATGACCTGTATTGACCTGACTCATTTATAGCCCTAGATGCTTATATATATATATATTTATATATATAGAAGAATTTCAAACCGGCAATTGCAAGGTGGTGCTAAGGATGGCATCCTCATCTTATCTTCCTGGCATGTGTAATCCCCATCAAATAATAAAGAGCTTGGCTTTGAAATGACTTCGGAAGCTTTGTAGGATATTCCAAGATCTAACCTTCTTCCCTTGATCAAAGTTGATTGTTTGGATTATTGTTTAATGAAAAAAAAAAAATAAGGCTTGCCACCTTCTATAGGAAAAAAAGAAATAAATTAAATAATCAGTGGAATTGTGATAGTTATTCCTTTTGTAATAGTTATTGAGTAATTTTTTATGCACCGCATGCATGCAGTGTAATAAAATTGACATGAAATGTACCATTCTATTACATTAGACCACATAATATGAATAATAATGAAACAGTATTTAATGCCGCTTAGTTTTTTCATCAAATTTTTGATGATGAAAATATTCTCTCTCTATAATGTCTTATACAACTTTCTATGAGTAAATATGATATCCTAAACTATATTTATAACCTTTTATCTCTTTATATTATATTCTATGGTTATTGTGATTTCTTGTGAATATATTATGACTTTCTAAATAATATACATGATTTTTTGAGGCATTATATAATTTTTTGTGAATATATATAACATCTTGAACAATTTATATGACTTTCTGTGAATATATATGACATCTTGAACTATATATATGGCTTTCTAATATCTTATATGACTTTCTATCAATATATATAATATTTTGAATAATATATATGACTTTCTGTGTATATATATGTCATCCTAACTAATATATATATGATATTTTGAATAATATATATGGCTTCTTGATGCATTATATGATTTTTTATAAATATATATGACATCGTGTGAATATATATGATATCCTGAATATTATATATGACCTTCCATGAATATATATACCATCCCAAACAATATATATTATTTTTTGATGCCTTATATAACTTTCTGTAAATATATATGACATCTTGAAAAATATATATGACTTCTCGTTACTACTATAGGAAAGGATTATGGCAGCGATTCGCAACCGCTGTTGTAGATTAAAAAATCACTGCCATAGACTACCGTAGCGATTATTCAACCACTGCTGCCGAAGCAATCGCCCTAGATCTATAACAACGGTTATTGCAGTGGTTATCACAACAGTAGGTCAGTATAGCAACGGTTTACTAACTGCTGCTATAAGTGAAATTATCGCAGCGGTTAATCAACTGCTGCTATAGGATCAATAGTAGTGGTTCATCAACCGCTATAATAGCCTCAATAGCAACGGTTATATAACCGTTGCTTTACCGATTCTATTGCAATGGTTGTGTAATTGCTGTTATAGGTCATCTATGGCAACGGTTATACAACCGCTGCCATAAATCTAATGTAGCAATTTTATAATCATTACCATAGTTTATGGCAATGGTTGGGACGTGATCTACGATAACGGTTGACACGTCTATGATAGTGGTTATCAACTGCTATCATAGATTTTGAATAATAAAAAAATATAAATTTTCTTAAAATCCTACGATGTTTCACAATTCACTTATAATTTAATAAAAATTAAAAATTCTAACTATTATTTTTTTGTGATATCTTTACCATTATTTGGTTGAGTCAAAATTCTCATCAAACCTATACTTCTTCTGAAACCTTTTGATACAGAGATACCCACACATGTATGGATATAAATACACATGTATATGTGTATCGAAACATTAAATATATGGTTAGACATAAAAAAAACTTCGACTTGGGTTCAGTCGAAACCAATGAAATTGTTTCATTTGTGGGCTCTGTTCTATTTTGGTCTATTTCATATATGACATCCGGTCTTCGTTAACTATTTTGCATGAAACATGCAACACTTAGTTATTTTTGATTGCTAAATAAAATTCAGTGTATATGCATTATGCCGCTGAATCTCTCTTTTCTTTAGTCATTCTTTTTGTTTTGTTTTGTTTTTTTTCTGAGATAAGGTATTAAATTTTGAGAATGATGCACCCTTTAGCTTGTACATGGTCATCATACTATTGTATCAATCGTTCTGCTTGCCAGCTTTTATCGGATGTGAATCAATATTTGCTTTGTAAACAGGCTAATTATATAGCTTTGCTGAATCATGAAAAAACCAGATTAGCTGTTGCCTGTGGAAAGGCATTTCTTGAGATCCAAGATGGGTTCTACCATTGCCACATCTCAACATCTAGCTACCAAGCTATAGCCCAGAACCCGATGATCCAGAATCCACTAGCACAGCCCAGAACCTGCTTATGGGGGTTCTCTTATCAACCAGCATTGTACGGTCCAAGATCATTGGCATGGCCCAAAACCCGCTGGCATGGCTCAGAATTTGTCGGCATGGTTCAGAACCCATCGGTGGATGTTTTCAGCTTGCACAATCTACGGCATGATCCAGAATCCATCGGCATGGCCCAAAACCCACTGGTAGGAATTTTCTTACCTGCAGGCACGACATGGTCCAAGGCTGCTAGCAAGGCACGATATGATCCAAGACTATCGACATGGTCTAGAACCCATCGGCACGGTCCAAAACTAATCGGTGGAGATTCTCTTATCGCCCGGTATGGCCTACGACCACTAGCATGGCTCAAAATCCATGGGTAGGGATTCTCTTACCGACCGACATGGCTCACGACCGTCGACACGGTGCGGCCTAAGGCTGCCGGCATAGTACAGTCCAAAATCCATCGGTACTGTCCAAAACCAACTGCTAGGAGTTTTCTTATCCATCGGCACGGCTTATGACCATCAGCACCACCCAGAACTCGCCGACGGGGGTTCTTTTTAAATATTATCATAAAATTATTATAAATATTATTATAAATAATAATTAATAAATATTACTATGAAATAAACTAAAAAAATATACTTATGATTGTGGAGAGAGGGGGTCACATAGAGCTCCGATGGTCGCCGATGGTGGTGGCACTAGAGGGAGGGGGTGGTGCTAGAGGTAGCCTGGAAGAGAGACAGATAGAGATAGTGAGATACATATAGAGATAGAGAGAGAATAGAGAGAGAAAGAGAAAAGAGGGAGTGACAAACAAAGAAAAAGAGGGAAGAGAGAGACATAAAGAGAGAGAGAAGGGAGGTTGAGGGGGCGGTGGCAGCGCAAGAGGGAGGGAGCGGTGGCGGTGGGTTGGGTCGAAAGAAGAGAGGAGAGAAAGAAAGAGAGGAGGTGGGGCCGGTCGGAGAAGAGGAAGGCAGGGCCGGTGGTGAAGAGAAGGGAAAGAGAGAGGGAGAGAGGGAGGAGGAGCTTACCGATGGCGGAGAGGAGGGAGAGAGAGAGGGCTCGAGAGAGGAAAACCAAAATGAGGTAGGCTGGGTATGTGGAGTATGAAAATGATCTAACATATGACAGCAATTTTTGATCCGCTACTATAAGCCTATGGCAGTGGTTACTGAAAACCGCTATAATAGGACTATTACAGCGGTTCCAAAATTACTGTCATGGTTTAATATATATTTTTTTTATTTTTTAATATAGTATAATTTTAAAATTTAAAGCTCATCTTCATTATTCATTATCTGAATAATTATCGTTAAAGTATTATCACAAAAGACCTCTCGATCCGATAGCCTTACCTTTATCGATCAGCAAAATTTGATTTCGATAATCATGAATGATGTCATGATGATTTTATAGATGAAAATCATTGATTGATTCAAAAATCTATAATGATGATCTCAGTGATATTTGTAGCACACTATCAAAATTTTACTTCAATCGGATATCGTCATCATGATCAATTTAGTATGGGATGATTTTTATCATTAAATAAAAAATGATGATAAAAAAAATCAAACGGTATCCGATTATGAGATGATTTTTTATATAAATAATTTTGACTACTATTTTAATCATTTATATGGTGATGATCATAAAATTCAAACCGCATGTGTAAGAACGATTCAAAACTATACATTGCTCGATACTTGTTCTTAAACTCCTTAAGTAATTATGCTTGTACTTTTGCAAGATCTGCTTAACGTGAATGGTTCATATAAAAATAGTTTGAATTTTATGATCATGACCATATAAAAAAATTAATATTATAGCAAAGATCATTTATCTAAAAAATTATTTTATAATCGATCATCGTTTAGTCTTTTGATCACTCATTTTTCATTTAACAATCAAAATTATTCCATACCAAATTGATCATGATAACGATATATGATTAAAGTAAAATTTTAATAGTATTTTACAAACATCATTGAGATTATCGTTATAAATTTTTAGATCCATCGATGGTCTTTATCTATTAGATTAATGTGCGATCATTCATGGCCGATAAAATTGAATTTTATTGATTGACATAGCTAGGACAATCGAATTGATGAGGTCTTTTTTGAAGATACTCTAATAATAATTATTTAGATAATGAATGATAAAAATGTGCATTAAAATTTAGAATTATACCATATTTAGAAAAAAATATAAAAAAAATATATAACAGCGGTTACAAATAACCACTGCCATAGGTCCACCTATTATAGTCATTACTGATAACCACTACTATAAGTCCACCTATGATAGTGGTTACTAATAACCACTGTAATAGTTGGTATTTATGACAATGATTATAAATAACTGCTGCTAGAGGTTTGATATATTATAGCGGTTAAGTAAACCATTGCTATAGGTTTTACCTAATGTAGCGGTTATACATAACCGTTGTCGTAGACCAGACCAACGACAGCAGTTATTTATAATTACTATCATAGATCGAGACTATGAAAATGGTTAAAAAACCGCTGCCATATGTTCATCCTATTACAGCGGTTATTAGTAACCGCTACTATAAATAAGATCTATGGCAGCAATTATTCATAACCATTATTACATATAACTTATAGCAGTGGTTATATATAACCGCTTTTATATGTTGGACCTAAGGCAGCAATTACTGATAACCGCTGTCGTAGACTCTATGACAGTGATTTCAAATCGCTGCCATAGTAAACACTATCATAGCCCCTTATTATGGTAATGTGTAATTATATATGATATTCTGAACATTATATATGGCTTCTTGATATTTTATATGACTTTCTATTAATATATATGATATCCTAAATAATATATACAACTTTCTATCTTTATATGACTTTTTGTTGGTTATTATGACTTTCTATTATCTTATTATGACTTCCTGTTGTATTATATAATAGCAGAAAGTCATGATACTATTTTTTTGTTATTCTATGGAGGCAAAAGATATTTTCATCGATAAAAATCTGATCAAAGAAAAAATTGAGCGGTATTAAATACTATTTCATTATTACTTATATTATGTAGTCTAATATGATGGGATGGTGTGCTTTATGTTAATTTTATTATACTGCATGCGGTGTACAAAAAATTACTCATAGTTATTCTGATTCTTGTTTGGCTGAAATTCTTTCCTCATGCCTAAAATTGCTCTAACATGGCAGATATTTTTGGTCATGGAAAATAAGTGTATAAAAATAACATAGGGCCATATTTGAGGCCTATTCTTTTATAGTTTTCCTTATGATAGCAATTTTATGAAGGCCAGCTTTGTAAAAATATTTATGAAAATGCTTCCTACACCGTGCGCAGCTCATGCATGCTACATGCATGCGGTGATTGATGCAAGATTGAGGTTCAGAGATTTTTTTTTTTAGATGCCGTGCCCATGCATGCGCTAATCACCACGTGGTGCAGCTCGGTGTAGAAAGCATTTCCCAATATTTATTCATCCCTTGTTTCTGATTTTCTAAAATCTATTTGATAAAAAATAATGCCTGTTCTATGCCTAATTATGATATTATGCCCATTTTCTCGTCAGAACAAGCGCGGTAGGATGAATAACTAAAGGAAAAATAGGAGAGTTAGATCAGAAAAGGTATATTCTATCCTTCAGAAAATATCTTGGTTTAGGTTCTAAGGGTAAGTGTCTAAAATGTTTTCCTAAAATCCCTATTTTGCCTCTGGCCAATAAATAAGCCAAAAGGGGGCGTTTGAAATCACAAAGTGTAGACCCGGCATTAGAGTAGTTCATTTCGCTTTAACTTGAACTAGACAAGGTATTAGAGTAGTTGTATAAGGACTTAAAAGCAATATCCTATAACAAAAAGTGCAACTTGGGTTGGGCCAAATCCATAGCCAATCCAACTCACCTGTAAAATATGGTTAGGCTGATGTTTTATGAATTTAGGTTGGTAAACCCAAGTGGACAACAAGCTGGGTCGAATAGTCAGAGCTCAAACCTATTATCAAATCCAATGTAATCTAACTGAAAGATAAATATTCTATATTTACATCGCATGTAAAATGCCAAATATCTATTGTTCTATTTAAACTAGATTTTTAGTTCTACTGAGTTTTTAAAATTGCATAAATTCAATAATGATATTATTTTGACCAATTCAAATATTTAACTCTGCAAAATTGTCCAAAACCTTTCCTTAATCTTAAATTAGCTAGATAACTCATTCTATGAGATTCATTTGGACCTAAACCAGCTTAAATGATGTAATCTAGCAAAATCCCAGTTCAACTTTGAATTGGGTTAGATCAGAAATAAAAGATATAAAAGCTGGCATTTTGTGAGGGTTAGCCTTCAAGTGAAGCCTACACACATGGTGTTGCAGTCACAATGTTATCCAAGAGTTGTGAAACCAACTAGGATTGCAGAAGAAGAAATGCAGTTTTCTTTAGTCATGTCCAAATATTTTATTCCAAGATCCATGTCATTTGATATAGACCAGATCCACCATAGATCTAAGATGAATTTAATTTTTTTAATATTTAATAGTAATATATTTTAAAATATTTTTATTCTAAATTCATGGTTGATCTGATCAATCTAATAATTTTTTTTTAATATTGGGGGATGATGGATCCGTATCGCCGGACATGGGTGTCAGCACGTACTCTGAGCCAACGATCGTCCAAAATCCAGCCCAAACAAAATTTTCTAATCAAGTGCTTGGCACGTGCTCTTCCCTGATACTGTGAGTCACCTTGTTCCTCCCTACTTAGGTGTTATAATGAGGACCATGGAGGGCTATGTTAAAATATTCTTATCCCAACGTACTCTTTGACAGTTGTAATCTCAACCATATGTTAGCACTCAAAAGTCTAGATTTTAGAGTCTAAATTTAAAATCATGCAAACAGCCTCTAGATGCCAATGCACGTGGAAAAGTACTTGATTGTACTGATCCGAGCTAATTTTTATAAAAGAAATAAAAATAATGCAATATCAACAAAGATGGATATTGTAAAATTTTAAATTATCCGTAACATTCTGTTTGTACATAAAATAACATTGTTATCTCTGTTACATAGAGGGTTGGATTTGGCTACTTTTTTATGTGCGACTTATGTTTTAATGAAACTGTTTCCTTGAGAGCTATGTTCTCTCGTAGTTGATATTTAAGAGGCTAATATGAATGTTTGTGTCATATAGATGGTCTCAGACTATCATTGCTGAATAGACAACTAGTTCATTAAGTTGCTTATTAATTGGACATGTTCAAGAACATTTCTAGGGTGCATTACTTATTGATTTTACTTATAAGCAATACTGCTTATTGGGTTGGAGCCACTCAACTAGCAAATTAGCATGTTATCTATGGAGTTAGCTATCTAATCGGTTTATTTCTCGGACTATTAATGACCCTACCATATATAGCTTTGATATATGATAAGGGTGTGTTGGGTTTGCAACCAAAGGTAGAATCGGAATTGAATGGAATGAAAATTGAAGGCCATATCTCCGAATGAGTTGGGTTCATGGCTCGTGACTGTAATGAGAATCGAAATCGAAAAGGGCTTTGAATGCTGGAAGAAAAATAGGGATTGAATTTTGGAGGATGGAGGCACTCTCATTCCTTTTAGAATTGAAATGAGAATCGGACTTTCCTAACCAAATAGCTGGAATAGAAATCACTCATTCTTATTCCTATTCTAGAGTTTAAATTCTCCACACCCCCCACCCCCACCAAACCAAATATACCTTAAATATTTATAATATATAAACTAATCAACATGAGTAATATAAGGCTGCTTTTGTGGCATATTACTTGCAAACTATATAATTACTAATAAGGCCACACATATAGCATGAAGCAAGTTGTGATAATTGAAAATTGCCTTTTGCAAAAAAAAAAATATTTGGGGAAATTTAACAGCACTAGATGGGCATCACAAATTTGGGAGCATTTTTCATCCATGAATACTAACAAGTCCAAATTTGAAGGTAGAAAAATAGATTTATTGCTTAATTTAACATCAATGCATCTAAGCTTTACAAAATGGGGGTTGTTGGGGTATGAGTTATTTGTATAAGCTATTTTTTGCCAACTAGAGTATTTTGGCTTGAGACCGAGGTGACTTAAACCATATCATAGGTCCAACCTAAGGAAAAATAGTGTGAGCCTATAGCCCTAGATGCCAGCCGACCTCATCATCAAATGAACACCAATATGATAGATATCGACTCCAACTCATTCAAAATCGGTTTAGACATCGGATAACACCATCCAGAAGATAATGATCTTATATGCATTTAACCAATATCGGACTTAAACCAAGGCCGCACTTCGATGTCATACTGACCTCACACCACCAGCCATCTCAATGGTGGGGTTAGGTTGTCAGAATCTCTCAATAATTTTTGGAACATCGACAACTGGCATCCATAACTAACAATCATGATTTGCAAATTAGTGGATAGATTTTTGATTCTAGCAGTCTATCTGATTAAGGCCTAAGAATCTCTAATATTAGGATCTAACGGCTTACCAGATTTAAGCATAACAGCCTATAACTCCATCTATATATAAAAAGATAATCGAAAAATCCTAAGGTAAGCTAACAAAGCACACCCATGAAGAATAGTGTCACGCCACCAGCCATCTCAATGGTGGGGTTAGATTGTCAGAATTTCTTAATGGTTTCACGAATGTCGACAATTAGTATCAATGACTAACAACCATGATTTGCAGATTAGCAAGTAAATTTTCTATCCTAACGGTCTATCTAATTAAGGTCTAACAATCTATAATACTAGAGCCTAATGGCCTATCAGATTTAAGCATAGCAGCCTGCAACTTCATCTTTATATAAAGAAATAATTGGGGAACCCTAAGGTAAGCTAACAAAGCACACCCATGAAGAGTAGTGTCTACTCATTTCCTCTTGCTCTCGTCTCTTTTCTTCATTCTTTCCTGTTCTCAAGCTTTGGCTAACTTAACCATTAGAGAATCTTCTATTAGAGCACCATCGATGTATGTAGACTTTCATGTAGATTTTTTAGAGAGGAAGTGCCTCTCCATCAGGCCTGAATTTTACGTTGGTGGACAACTGATGTTAGCCCAGAGACTTGCAGTAATAGATTGGCATTAGAGGAAGAAACCCTGTCACTCATTTTTTGAAGGAAGGAGGAAGAAAATTATGAGAACTCAGATTCAAGACACCTCCATTGCCTCCCACCACCACTCATCCCAATGGAGCTAGCAGAACTCAAAACCTCTGGTGGCGAACTTGACTCCACCCACTATCGTAATAGATCGCCAATAGTTTAACATCATGGTCTAGTAGATTCAGATGCTTACAACTACCATCCTATAGCTCTAGCAAGAGGTGGAGAGGCAGAATTAATGGGAGCTAGCTCATCAAAGCACTCCATCATAGTGCAGCCACTGGTCCCACCCTAGGAGCCTAGAGAGGCCTCCGTGGCATTCTCACCACTTTGAATTGGCCATCCGCTGGTCCCTCTCACCCTAACAAAGCACCAGGAGGGTGGACTGATGGCGACAAAACTCCATGTCCTTGGGAGGAGACTTAGTCTTTGGATACTCCTAGTATTTTGGAAGGTCTTGATGAGAGGATGAGCTTGAGTTGTACTAAGAAAGGGATTGGAAGTATGATGACTCCCTTGACTTCAACATGCACCCGCCTTTCTCTCAAAGAATATTGGAGGAACTAATTTCACCTCAGTTCAAGATATCGCTGGTGGAACCTTTCAATGGATCCTCGGATCTATTGGACCACCTTGAGGGCTACCGAGCACTAATGATACTTTAGGAAGCCTTAGATGCCCTCCTCTGCCTTGCTTTCCTAGTCATGCTTTGGAAGTCAGTGCAAGTATGTTACTCCAGTCTCCAATCGAAAACCATCCACTCCTTCGAGCAGCTCAGCAGGCAATTCATCCATAGTTCGACAACAACCATCCCTAACTAATGAACTTCGATAGCCTCTTCTCCATCCAGCAAGAGGGGGAGTTATTGTGCGACTATGTGGTCTACTTAAATGTGGTCATGCTGAAAATCTATAACCTCAATGAGGAGATTGTGATATCGGCTCTGAAGATGGGGCTTCGGAGCAACCAGCTTCTCTTCTCCCTCAACAAGAGCTACCTGAAGGACTATGCCGACCTCCTTGCTTATGCTCGAAAGTATGCGTAGGCTGAGGAAGCAACAGCCATCCATTCATAGCATGAGGAAAATAAAAAAGAAGAAAATAAAAAACAAACCTAGTTTTAGGAGTCTCGGGGATCTAGAGTGAGGCCAAGTCCTCTCACCAGCCAAAGAACTTGAGGCTGAAGAGCTCACCTCATTGGTTTGACACTTATACCCCTTTGTTTGCACCTCGGTCCCAAATCCTCATGGAGATCAAGGAAGAAAATATCTCGTTGACTAGAGTTGATAAAGCCTTGACGACAAGATAGAATAAGAATAAGTATTGCCGATTCCACCATGATGTCAGCCATGATATCGAGGAGTGCCACTAGTTGAAGGATGAGATCGAAGTCTTGATTCAAAGAGGATACCTTAAGAATTATGTACATGAATGAGAGAATTGGATGATTGAGTAGTTGCTTGAGTGCCAACCCAAAAGGGATAATTGCAACTATCTGATAGCTAGCATCATCAACATAATTTTAGGGTGTATCGAGGACAAGGGGTAGATTGCCGAGCTAAAAATCTATCGTTGAAGAGGCAATGAATGGATGATGTAGATGAGGATATTTGAGAAGTTCAAACTCATGTTGATGTTGTCATTATTTCTATGATGATAGTAAACTATGATATAAAAAAAATTCTTACTGATAATGAAAGCTTAGCTGATATTTTATTTTATGATGCTTTTTAAAGAATTAAACTACTAGTCGATCGGTTGAGAAGAGTCAATACTCTCCATATCAAGTTCTCAAGAAACTCCATCTTGGTCGAGGGAAAAATAGCCCTACTTGTCACGATGGGACAAGAGTCTTGGTAGATTTTTTGTGCAGCTAACCTTCTTGGTGGTTCAAGTTTCATCCACTTATAATGCCATTATCAACCATCTTGGGCTTAACATGCTTCGAGCGATAGTGTCCTCTTACCATCTTGATGAGATTTTTGATGAGGAATGGTGTTGGTAAGATCCAAGGAGATCAGATGCTAGTCTGCCTATGGCTTTGGTAAAGAGAGAAGTATATAGAGTCTCTACCGATCAAAAATCTCGATCATTGAGAGGAAGACCCAATCAAGATGATCTAGATTGGGACAATATTGCCAACCGACCTATGGGCCTACTTGCTATAGTTCTTATAGGTGAATGCTGACATTTTTGTCTAGTCGGTGTCTGACATGATAGGTATTCATCTTGAAATCATTATTCACAGGTTAAGCATTGACATTGGACATTATCCAGTTTGGCAAAAGAAGAGAAGCTTCATGCCAGATTGGCAACATGGAATAGAGGAGGAGGTGGACAAACTGAAGGAAACCATGTAGGATTTAGGGCATGCTTTTCAAAATTTTTTCAAATTTTATTATAGTGAAAGTAGAAAAATTAATCTAATATTAACTCTACGCATGCATTGATCATATCAATAATCCTACACTAGGATCTAGACATGCTGATATATAATTTAAAAATAAAATGTATTCAATTAGCAAATCATATTTACTGATCGATTAGTGTACAGTACATAATACCTATGCAAAGGTAGATGATCTCCATGATTTGAATCTATAGGAGGAAGCTCTCACATCACACTACAATTGCACACACGTTTGGCCTCTACGGTAAGTCCACATAGAGCTCTTGGTTCCAATCAGCTCCATCAGAGTGCTAGCTCCTCGCTGGGACCTTCAACGACTGATCTTTATTGATTTAATCAATGATATACTTTTTAATATCTTGGATACTCCAAAATATTGAAAGACATAGTATGGAGGATGACAAGGTGGTGTATCAAATTTGATGGTGATCGGGTACTCACAGCGCTCGATCTCACCACTCAAACCCTAGATTGAAACCCTAAGACAATCCACTCCCAGAAACCAAAAATCTAGACCCTTTGGATTTTTCTGACACTCAAAACTTACACCCAGATGACCCTTACACCCCACTCTCTATTTTTTGTGAACACCCTTTTCTCAAAAAATTTTCATGCAAATTTCAAACTATTTGAAATTGCATGAGAACACAGGGAAGAAAGACTAACACAGACACTCTACGTTTGGAATTCTTACGCTTAGGATGTAGCACCCCTTTCATATTTTCTCTCTCTAAGAAACCCTGTGTGCACTCCTCAGATATCTCACATATCCCCATGCACACCTAGGAGAAAATCCATTTAAAAATGTGCCACTTAGATGGAGAATGCATGGGAAAGAGATAAGGCAGGGAGGCTGAGAGGTTTAAACCACTCACTTGATTTCAAAAATCAAGTGAGCATCTTATCCTTATCCAATGCCTCCTCCCAAGTGTTTAACATGTAGAAGGACTCTCCTTCTACATGTGCACCTTCTGATTTCTGCAAAAATGTGTGACAAAACAAAAGGAGGCATGAAGATAAGGATGAGAGGGAGGATTGATTTCAAACACTAACAAATCAAGTTGAATTCAAAATTCAACTTGCTTTGAATTGGTCCAACCCTTGGACCAAGTCAAAGATAGATGAGAAGGGGCACAAAAACTAATTTCTGGGTGTGGGATTTCTCATGCACATCCATAATGTGTGTGGGAGGGGCGAAGGTCAAAGTCAAGGTGGCGTAAGGAGAGGGTATTTGAAATTCAAACTCATTTTAAATTGGTCAAAATTGGTTTCAACCAAACCAACTTATATAGACCCAATCAGACCATGTTAAACCCAACCATCTTAGGCTCAACCCAACTTAATAAATTATTAATTAAATTATAAATTAATTAGATCCAGCCCCTGATCAAATCAGGGTCGAATCTTCCATAGCAATTAGGTCATCACATAACCTAATCGGGTCAAATCCAATCGAATTCAATTCAGTCAGATTTGATTGAATCCTCATCGCTTAATCAAACTAAGCTAATCTATAATCAAATTACTAATTAATCTTCTAATAAATATAGAATCTCAATCGGATGGATGTCTGGGCAATAGAGTCCCATCTACATAAAACTCCTAATTGAAGAGCCCAAATGAGTGAGACTCTTGATTGAAATATTCTAAATGAATGAAACTCATGATCACAAAGTCTCAAACTAGTAAGACTCTTGATCAGAGAGTTTTAGATAAGTAGAATTTAGAGTCTCAATCTAGTGGGACTCATAAAGGCAAAGTTCCAGTCCAGTGGGACTTTTGGTCATAGAGTCCCAATCTAGTAGGACTCTTGACCATAAAGTTTCAGATAATTAAAATTCTTGACTAGCCATTAGATCAGGTAGAAACTTCTATTATGTATGACTCCATAGGTTTGAATCTTAAATCGGTAGCATAAAAATTAATTTTTTGTACCAATCAATGTGACCGTCTAGCAATGGTACCTGACGTCCGGATAGGTCAAGTAGTCACAATATAACATTGACGAACGTATGGCATATGGTTATCGTATAATTCATTTTCTTGATCTCAATGCTTAAAAGATGATTTAAGATTTAACTGTTAATCCTAAAAAATTATTTATAGTATATTTTAAAATTCAGTATCCATCAAATGAACCATCCAGATCGAGGTTTTGCTAAATTAAAATATAATAATGCACTTACTTCAGCACCTGAAGGGGTTAATTCTATCTTCATTCACACATCGATTTTATAAGTACTTGACTGCACCCAGTAGCCTTTCATCACTGAATTAAAAATTCAGGTAGTTCGGTACCTAAGTATAGTAAGTTGCTTGCAAGCTACCGTGGTGATCTTAGGTCTAAGAGATATATCCATATCCTTCGTAAGCAACTCTTGACAATAGAGAGCTATGTAGTTAGGTCATATTCAATGAAATATATTTCTATACTTCACCTGCAAGTCATACCAGTACATCATCCTTCTTGGTTAAGAGAACAATCAATACATATGGCTCACAATGACCTACACTCGATACATTATTGTTCTAAGTAACAACGTATCATTTGGTCACGAACAAGTTTAAGGACTAAATGATAAATCCTCTTTTATCGAGTCTAAATAGTCCTAAAAACTTTATCACCGAAGAGTTCATTACAGAAAGATGCACAAAAATGATGAAAAGCCAGAATAATTATTTTATTCATTAAAAATTTAAGTATATTTTTATAATTAGCTCAACCATCTATAATCTAGATGATTGATTTTAGGATACAATTCGTAGCACAAACTCCTAGCAGCATGCTTTATCCAAGAAGCTTAGTACCCCGATTGATTGGCAAACATGGTGATGGTGAAGAAGACTAATGGCAAGTGGAGGATATGCATTAACTACATCAACCTTAATAAAGCTTGTCCAAAGGATAGCTTTTCGTTATCATAGATTGACCAGCTCGTGGATGCCACCTTAGTACATAAGCTCCTAAGCTTCATAAATGCCTTCTAGGTATAACCAGATCTAGATGGCACCCAAGGATGAGGAAAAGACGATATTCATCACCAAAAAAGATTTGTATTGCTATAAAGTAATGATGTTTGAATTGAAAAATGTCGGTGCAATGTATTTGCACCTCATCAACAAGGTATTTAGAAATTAGATCAACCGCAATATGGAGGTGTATATGGATGATATATTGGTAAAGAGTAGTAAAGTTGATCGGCATATAGCCAACCTAGGGGAGGCCTTCGGAGAACTAAGACGGCACCGGATGAGGCTCAATCTCATAAAGTGCATCTTCAAAGTCACTTCAAATAAATTTCTATGGTTCATGGTAATGTAGCATGGGACTGAGGTAAATCTAGAGAAGATCTAAGTAGTCATCAAAATGAAGCACCTGATCTCCAAAAGAGACATCTAGCACCTTGCCGGGAGAATAGCCACCCTCAGTCATTTCATCTCAAAGTTAGCTGAAAGTTGCCTCTCATTCTTCAAAGTTTCCCACTGAGATAAAGAATTTGAGTGGATGGAGGAATGCTAAGCTGTATTTGAGGATATCAAAACTATCTTGGGTCACGGTCTCTATCCAAATTGAACACAAGTAAAATCTTGTACCTATATTTTGCTATCTCTTTTTTGTAGTGAGTTTGATGCTGATCCGAGAGGAAGGAAAGGTCTAAAAGTTGATCTACTATATGAGAAAGATGTTGTGAGATGCTAAGACCAGGTATCCTAGATCGGACAAGACTATTCTTGTTTTGTCAACTCGACATGGCTACTCCAACCTTACTTTTGGCCAATTTGGTGGTGGTCTTGACTGACCAGTCACTAAAAACTATTTTATAGAGGCTCGATAACTTAGGATGAATAGCAAAATGGGCAATCGAGCTTATTAAGTTTGACATCAAACATCAGTCCTAACCTACTATGAAAGCTCAAGTTCTGGTGGACTACATCATCGAGAATACCATTCTTGAGGAGAAAATAATCTCGGAGGCATCTGAGGAAAAGGTCGATAGGACCCAGTGGATCTTATACATCGATGAAGCCTTCAATTCCTAAGATAGTGGGGCTAGGCTCATTCTTACTAGCTCGGATGGGGTTGTGACCGAATACGCATTATAGTTTGGTTTCAACACCTCTAATGTGTAGCCAAGTGTGAGATTCTGATTGCCAGCCTCAACATTACCAAAGTGCTTAGGGTGGAGTAACTTACGGTCTTCACTGACTCCCATTGATCACTAGCTATGTTCAGGGGGAGTATGAAGCTTGAGAGCAAATAATGATCAGGTAGTTGCAAAGAATCAAGGAGCTATCCTCAACTTTTAAGAAATTTAAAGTTCAATAGATATCAAGGATAGAAAATATCTAGACAGATATGCTATCCCGACTAGCGACCTTGAGAGACACCGACCTCAGTTGGGAGGTTCTCCTTGAGCACCTAGAAAGGCAAGCATTGAAGAATCATCCATAGTCATGCAGGTCGATCATGAATCAAGTAGGATGGATCCACTCATGAATTATCTCACTAATGGCATCCTTCATTTAGACCTTGTGGGAGCTAGGAAGATCAAGCTGCAGGGCTCCTCATACATCCTCTTCATTGGGAAGCTGTCCAAAAGGTTATACTCATTCCCCTTGCTTAAGGCCTTCGGCTCTTAGAAGCTAACTATACTCTTCAAGAGATATATGAAGGAATTTATGAAAATCATCTAAGGGGCAAATTGTTAGCCTACAAAGTACTCTAAAGGGGTACTATTGATTGACTCTATAGCGAGATGCCATTGAGCTTGTCAAAAGGTGCGACTAATGTCAAAGGCATGCCAACATTCAATATTAGTCTTCAATCAAGCTCACTGCAATCTCTACACTTTCACCATTTTCCTAGTGGGAAATCGATATCTTCAATTCCTTTCCATAAACGATTGGTACAGAAATTTATTCTTATGCTACTGACTTAGATTCGAACTTATGAGATCACACATATTAGAGATTTTGATCTAATCAGATGGTTAATCAATGATTAAGAATCATTTTAGGATTAAATATTCAATACGATTGATGTTTGACCTAGTGCAAGTATTATAGAAGA
The DNA here is from genome assembly GCA_006176705.1 of Cocos nucifera. Lineage (NCBI taxonomy): Eukaryota > Viridiplantae > Streptophyta > Magnoliopsida > Arecales > Arecaceae > Cocos > Cocos nucifera. The sequence goes on along the minus strand of QRFJ01000529.1, from coordinate 170,961 downwards.
ATCAATTAGCATTCAAATTGCTAATTAGCTTAATTTGATTAAGTAATTAGGCTGAGATCAAGTCTAGTTGAATAAGATTTAATTAGATTTGATTTAGGCTTGATTGGATCAAGTTCAATTAATTTATTGGATAAGCCAATTGTAAGAGAGAATAATTCTCAGTTGAACTAGGACTTGAGTGCACCTAATTTCTAAATTAATTAAAAAATTAAATTAAAATTTAATTTAATTTAATTTAATTTAATTAAGTTTTTAATTGGATTAGGAATATCATTAATTAGGTTGCATTAAGATCTATTTTAATTGGGCTAAAGATTTAGTTTGACTAGTCAAAGCATGTAGTCCTAGTTGGACTAGGATTGCTCCCTTGTGCCACCTTCCCTTTCTCCATGCCTTTTTCATGAAAAATTTAATTTCTAGAAAGGTTCCATGCCTTTCTTTGCCCCCATATCCCTCTTAGATGTTTTGTGATTTTGGATTTGATCAAAACTAAGAAGTAGTGATGATCTAGACTCTATTTGATAGAGTTTGGACAAATCCAAAACTCTTATCCATTATGGCACCAATCAATCTATTTTTTTTTAATTTTTATGAAAGAAAGAGGATTTAATTATGCATTAAATATCTAAAATTCATGCCAAAAATGTTTGAGGAGGTGCCTAAGAGTTGGACGCCCCTATCCTTATTCTATTTGGACTCTTTATCTAGGTATTTGACCTAGATAGAGACTTTTTTCTAACTCTCTATTTAAAAGAAGTTAAATCATGAGATTTTAAAAAATTTTAAACCTAAGAGAGAGGGCTTGGGCATGGAGACCTTGGGCATATTAGAGTTGAGGGTGTGGGATTTTATAAAGGCATAAATTATTGGACCTAGGTGAGAGGAAAGAGCCTAGAGAAGAAGGGTCTCTCTAGGATTTTTATTTTAGATTTTCTTCTATAAATTTTTGAGAAAAGAACATGGAAAGAAGGCTTCTTCTAGATCCTCCATTCTCTTCCTTGATCCTTAAAGAGTTTAAGTCAATTGAAGAAGAAGATTCGGCATCAACCATCGATGAAGGATCATTGCAGTGCTAACACACTATACTAATTTTCAGATTGCTAGACTTTAGATCATGATCGGAGCTTCATGTGGACTTCTTATAGAGGCTGGATACGTGTGTGGCTCGAAGCGACATACTCAATCTTAGATCAGAAAGTGGACATCTAAATCCATAAAAAAGATAATAAGATTTGATCTCAATTACATACTAGATCAGATCTAGTTTTTCTTATTTGATGTTGATATGATCAACATCACTATTTTATATTTTATTTAATTTTTAGATTTATATACATACTTTAATTATATCATTAGATCCTAGATCTAAAATTTATTTGCATATTTCATAAATTAATTATATTAATTTGTAGCTTCTACTATTTTGATTTTTTTAAAAAAGTTTCAAAATACATGCTAGAAATCCTAGGTTTTTTCTTCAACTGGTATTAGAGCCTAGATCTTTTTGATAAATTTTTTTTGGATATTTTAGATTTATTATTTAGATTAGATCTAAATTATAATATGATATTAAATCTAAAAATAAAAATTTTAGATCGCATGGACTGATCTTATAAGATTGTCCTGTTGTAAAATTTACTCCTTACAGTGAAAAAAATTATCCTAATACGTGCTGATCTAAAATTCTAATCCTAAAATTTTAGATTAGATATAAAAAATTTTATGATTTAATTAAAAGTATTTCAATCTAATTTTTATGATCATAAATATGTTAGCTCTGATCTAAGGTGATTTATGATTGTTTAAAATTAAAATTATTTCAAATAGATATACATAATCATGAATATATTTAGATTAGATCTAAAGTAGATTCATATTTATGTTATTTATTATTTGCTTATTGATTATGAATTAAGCATATTACTTGGTTGGTAGAACCATATTATAAAAATATTTTATAAATATAAAAATTATTTTTAAAATATTAAATTCCAATCCTCAGCCCAAAACTTAATTAAGAATTAAGAATTATTTTATTTAGGATCTATGATTATGAATTGAAGATCCTAATACACAAATCATAAAATTTGGGTTAATGGTTAGAGTGGATTAGGTCCATTAATTGGGTTAGACCTAAGATTAGATTAAAGAATGGACTTAATTAGAGAGTTGACTAAATCTAATCAATTATTGTCTTAGACTATGTCAAGATCTCTTTAGATCAATTACAATAGTTGTAGTTGGTCAAGTCCATATTTTTAACGAGAACCAAAATGAACTTGATTCTTGGCTAACCGGTCTAGTCTGAAATGTTACTTTGATCCAATCGAAACTAATTAATCAGTTGGTGTCTAAGGTAAGTTTGATAGTTTCAACCGATGGTTTTTAATTAGGATAAGATATTTATGGTGATAACTAGATTATAGCCTCCCATTAAGGTGGATGGTAATGGATCCAATAGTCTAGATGGATATTGAAGGTGCCTTATGTCTGGTATTCATTGAGATATTAAAATAATCATTCATCATACGATGATTAGATCGTACTCTCTAAATAGCGATCAGGTTAGCCTGAGCTCTCCTTGGATTTGGTCATCATTCGTTTGATGCATTGAACTCAATCATGTTAATGGTTGGACCTAATTGAAACTTTTAGTGGAGATCCTAGCCTATTGAAAAGATACATAGGGCAAAATCTAATACTAAAAATTATTTAAAAAAATAATTGATTAAAAACCTACCCATAGATGCACATGGATTAGCTAAAGCTTTCCTTAGACCCGTATACAGTCTGTATAGATTTTAGTATCCACTAAGAAATTAGGATAATTTCTTGAATTAGAGGTAGAGACTATCAATTCATATAAAATAATGAAAGAATTTTTTGATTAAAATTAAAATTTTAAGATTTAATAAATTATTTACTAATTAGATTTTTGATTCTCCTATGTGCAGTTAAGGCCAAACCTAAGTTGCTCCGTGCATTATTAGACAGTGTCATACTTATGGGATCCAACTTCGATAATAAATATCGAAAGTTGAATATTATTCAATAGCATAAAAAGATTTGTACTGGAGCTTCTATGTCCAATCTAAACAAAAGATCCAAGATTGATCCAAATCAGGTAGAGTCCTTCCATTATAAGAAGCAGGGGTACTATCCTTAGTATCTCACTTCTCGTGACTCCAATAGGTTGAACAAGAGAAAAGAGCAAAGAGTTGCTGATCAAATATGTTATATGATAATACCTTATAATCTCTCTATTTATGATACTATTATCTGGGTATTGGATACTAAAAGTTTAGTGCATATTTGCAATTCATTGCAAGAATTTCAAGTTAGTAGAAAATTTGAGAATAACAAGCAATTTCTGAATATTGGAGATAGAAGATCTATTCCTATTCTAGCTTTGAAAATAGTTTAATTTATTTTCAATTATAATATCATTTCTCTAGATGATTGTCATTACTATCCTTTTTTTTTATGAATATAATTTCTATTGGCCTTTTGGCCAAAGTCGGTTATCATTTATCGATAAAGAAAGATTATTATGATATCATTATGAATGATATTACAATAATGCATGGAAAACAAAGAAATGTCATTTACATTTTATCACAGCCTATGAGTATAATGTACACAACTAATAAATATCCTATATTAGATAATATCATGGATGCCTATCTTTGACATTGCAGGCTTAGTCATATTAACAAGAATATGATAAATAGGTTAGCCAAAAAGGAAATTCTTGATGTCAATGACTATGAATTATTATCGACCTGTGAATCCTATCTTTTAGGAAAGATGACAAAATCATCTTTTACTAGAAAGGATGAAAGAGCCAGTAAAGTTCTAAGTCTCATACATAGAGATGTATGTGGACCTATGAATACTATTGCTAGAGGTAGATATCACTATGTCATCACGTTTACTGATAATCTATTTAGATATGGGTACGTCTATCTTATGAAATATAAGTCTGAATCATTTAAAATATTCAAATAATTTCATAATGAAGTAGAAAAATAAATTAAAAAAATATTAAAACTCTTTAATCAGATCGAGAAGGTGAATATCTATTCAATAAGTTTTTGACATATCTCAGAGAGAATGGGATTCTCTTACAGTGAACTCCTTTAGGAACACCAAAACATAATGGTGTATCGAAAAAAAAAAATTGAATCTTGTTGGACATGGTTCGATCCATGATGAGATTTGCTAGTTTGCTTGTTTCATTTTGGGATTATGCTCTTGAGACTACAAATTTTATATTAAACAATGTTCTAAGTAAATCTATTGCAAAGACTCCATATGAGATGTGGACTGGGTGCAGGCCTATACTCTCTCATCTTCGGATTTGAGGTTGTCTGACCTACGTCAAATATTTGCATACAGATAAACTTGAACCTCGGTCTGATAAGTGTGTATTTATAGGATACCTCAAGAAAACTTGGGGTTATTACTTCTACCATACTGAAGAACAAAAGATTTTCATTAGCAATAAGGCAATCTTTTTAGAAAAGAAGTTTCTCAGTGAAGAAACTATTACCTCTAAGTTTGAACTTGAGAAAGTTCAACCAGTAGAAGAACTGACACCATTAGTTAAATCTGAATCAAATTTGATTAGATCAAACCTAGAGCCCAATGCAACTACACCGTTAAGCGATCTGATAGAGTATCACATCAGTCAGACATATACTTTAATTTTTTGGTTTGAGATGGTGATTCTATCGAACTCAATGAAAATGATGAGGATTCGATCACCTACATGGATGCAATGCAGAAATCTGATTTTGAGAAATGGCTTAAGACCATGAAATCTGAGATGGAGTCTATGAAGCTCAACGATGTGTGGATACTATTTGACCCACCTGAAGGGGTTAAACCCATTGAGTATAAGTGGATCTTCGAAAGGAAGAGGAGCAGAAATAGGAAGGTGGAGACCTATAAAGCCCATTTGGTTGCCAAGGGACATCGTCAATATTATGGTATTAACTATAACGAGACATTCTCTCCCGTGGTAATGCTTAAATTCATTCAGATTATGCTTGCGATAGCTGTCCATCTGGACTATGAGATTTGACAGATGAATGTGAAGACAGCTTTCTTAAATGGAGAGCTAACTAAAGAGATGTACATGATACAATCTAAAGGATTCATATCCACAGACGAATTCAAGGTGTACAAGCTTCAGAGATCCATTTATGGATTGAAGCAAGCATCTCAAAGTTGGAACATGCCTTTTGATAAGGTGATCAAAACATATGGCTTCGTTAAGAATGGACAAAAGTCTTATATTTATAAATGAGCAAATGATCCGACGGTTGTATTTCTTATTTTATATATGGATGATATTCTCTTAATAAAAAATGACGTCTTCACACTGTAAGGAATAAAAGTATGGTTGTCATCTCAGTTCTCTATGAAGAACTTAGGTGAAGCATCCTACATCCTAGGGATGAAGATCTATAGGGATAGATCAAAGAGGATGCTTGGGTTATCCTAGTCTATGTCATAGATATTGTGCTAAAGAGATTCAGCATGAAGAATTTCAAGAAAGACTATCTTTTGATAGATCATGAAATTATTCTCTCTAAAAAGGATTGTTCGACAACTCCTGAAGAGAGAGAGAGCATATGAGTAGAATCCTATATACTTCGATACCGGGATCTATCATGTACGTGATGATATGTACGAGATCAGATGTGGCATATTCACTAAAAATAGGAAGTGGATACCAATTTGATCCAGAAGAGAACCACTAGAAGATGGTGAAAATCATCCTTAAGTATTTGAGAAATACTAAGGATCAGTGACTGATCTATGATGAGTCAGATATAAAACTTGTGGAGTTTATAGACTTCAACTTTTAATCTAATCATGATGAAAGCAAGAGCGTGTCGGGTTATGTCTTTATCTTGAATGGTGGAGCCGTCTGCTGGAAGAGTTCTAAATAGCATACTATGGTAGACTTAGTATACGAGGTGGAGTACGTCGTGGCATCAGATGCTACAAAGAAAGCTATGTGGCTGAGAAAGTTCATCACTGAGCTCGGAGTAGTACTCTTGCTAGATTGTCCTGTCTTGCTCTACTGCGATAGCACTGAAGTAATTACTTAGGCAAAGGAACCAAAGGCATTCCAGCAGATGAAGCACATACTATGCCGCTACCACCTGATCTAAAAGATTATGAATCGAGGTGATATCAACTTTCAAAAGATCGATAGAAAGAAGAACTTGGCCGACCCTCTTATCAAAGCCTTAGGAGTAAAGGAGTTCGATAACCATAAGTCAAAGATGGATATTAGATACTATATCGAGTGGCTTTAGGATAAGTAAAAATTATTGAAAAATATGTTCCAAAGTCAATCGTTAGCCTATTGATGGTTGTACTATTTTATAAATATAAATAATTTATTAATAAATAAAATATTTATTTTAATATTTTTATTATAAGTCTATATCTTCCAGTGAACTTTTGTATTATAATGAAGTCCATGGAACTATATAGATTCGATAAAGAAAGGATTTATCCATTATTCCTTCAAACTATTCGCAATCAAATGATACGTTGTTAATCAAGATGGCAATGTTTATCGAGTGTAGATCGTTGTATGCCATATAGGTTGGTTGTCCTCTTAACTAAGAAGTATGGAGATACTGGTATGGCATACAGGTAAGATGTAGAGATACATCGTCACTAAACATGAGCAATTTCGAAGTATTTTGCTGTCAAAAATTGCTCTAATGAGATATGGATATCCTTTGGACTTGTGATCATCATGATGGCTTGCAAGCAATTTATTGTGCTTTGGTGCCAGACTATCTAAATTTTTAATTCAGTGACAAAAGGTTTTTAGGCACAGTCAAGTACTTATGAAGTTGGTGAGTGATCAAGATGGGATTGACCACTCCAAAGAGTTTGGAGATAATGCATCACTGTATTTTAATTTACCAAAATCTTGGCTAGGATAATCCATAAGATGGATTTGATAATTTGAAAAATAATATGGATGACTTATTCCGAGTTAAAAGTTAAATCTTGAGTCATCCTATGAGCATTTATGATCAAGAGGATGAATTATACGAAAATCATATCTATATGGATTCTAAGAATGTTGCTTTATACATTCGATCTATCCGATCGTCGGATACCATTGCTAGATAGTCACTTTGATTGATACAAAATTGATTCTTATACTACCGGCTTAGATTTGAACCTATGAAATCTTACATATTAGAGATCTTCATCTGATCGAATGGTAGATCAATGATTATGAATCATTTTAGGATTAAACATTCAATACGATTGATCTTTGACCTAGTGCAAGTATTACAGGAGTATCAATTTTTAATTAGATTGCCAATTAGCTCAATTTGATTGAGAAATTAGACTAAGATTAAGTCTAATTGAATGAGATTCAATTAGATTTAGTTTGGACTTGATTAGATCAAGTCCAATTGATTTATTGGATAAGCCAATTATAAGAGAGAATAATTCTTAGTTGAACTAGGACTTAAGTGCATCTAATTTCTAAATTAATTAAAGAATTAAATTAAAATTAAATTAAGTTTAAACTAATTTAATTAGATTTTTAATTAGGTTAGGAATACCATTAATTAGGTTGCATCATGATCTATTTTAATTATGCTAAAGATTTAGTTTGACTAGTCAAAGCATGTAGTTCTAGTTGGCCTAGGATTCCTCCCTTGCGCCACTTTCCCTTTCTCCATGATTTTTTCATGAATTTTTTCATAAAAAATCTAATTTTTAGAAAGGTTCCATACCTATCCTTGCCCCCATATCCCTCTTAGATGGTTTGTGATTTTGGATTTGATCAAAACTAAGAAGTAGTGATGATCTAGACTCTATTTGATAAAGTTTGGACAAACCCTATCAAATATCTATTATGGCACCAATTAATCTAATTTTTTTCTAAAATTTTTATGAGAAAAAAAAAATTTAATTATGCATCAAATATCTAGAATGCATGCCAAAATAGTTTGAGGAGGTGCCCAAGAGTTGGACACCCCTATCTTTGTTCTATTTCGACTCTCTATCTAGGTATTTGACCTAGCTAGATAGAGACTCTTCTCTAACTCTTTATTTAAGAGGAGTTAAACCATGAAATTTTGAGAGATTTTAGATCTAAGAGAGAGGGCTTGGTGTGGATATCTAGGGCATATCAGAGTTAAGGGTGTGGGATTTTGTAAAGGCATAAATTATTATACCTAGGTGAGAGGAAAGGGTCTAGAGAAGAAGGGTCTTCTCTAGGATTTTTATTTCAGATTTTCTTCTACAAATTTTTCAATGAAGGCTTCTTCTATATCCTCCTTTCTCCTCCTTTGATTCTTGAAGAGTTAAAGTCAATTGAAGAAGAAGATTCAGTATCAACCATTGATGAAGGATCAGCGTAGTGCTAGCACACTGTGCTAATTTCTAAATTGCTAAACTTTGGATCATGATCGAAACTTTATGTGGACTTCTCATAGAGGCTGGATGTGTATGTGGCTCAAAACAATATCTTCAGCCTTATATTAGAAAGTGGACATTCAAATCCACAAAAAAGATAATGAGATTTGATCTCAATCGTTGACTAGATCAGATCTAATTTTTCTTGTTTGATATTGATATGATCAACATCATTATTTTATATTTTATTTAATTTTTAGATTTATATTCATGTTTTAATCATATCATTAGATCCTAGATTTAGAGTTTATTTGCATATTTCATAGATTAATTAGATTAATCTATAGCATTTGCTGTTCTAATTTTGAAAAAAGTTTTAAAATACATGCTAGAAATCCTAGGTTTTTTTTTTTAAATCGATATCCTCGATCCCTTTCCATAAATGATCGAGCAAAGAAAGTTTCTTATCATTGCCATTGACTATTTTATGAATTGGGTCGAAGCCAAGCCCTTAGCTTAGATCACCAAGCAGAAGGTCCAAGACTTCATCTAGAAGTCAAATATTTGCTGATTCAAAATTTTCTATGCCATTATCACTAAAAATAGATGGTAATTTGATAATTCAAAGTTTAAGAAGTTCTACTTGGAGCTCTACATCGACCATAGGCTCACCTCGGTCGGACACCCATAATCCAATGAAAAAGTTGAGATAACTAATCAAACTATTTTGTAGGGTCTGAAGATGAGACTAAACCAAGTCAAAGAACTTTGGGTAGAGGATTGATGCTTGTCGTTATAGCATCAAAGATAAAATTAAACCTAATCCTTTTACTAGTGAGAATAGTAGTAAGTCGGATGTTGATTTTCTCGAAGATCGTAGACTAAGTTATGTTCAATTTAATTAAAAAATAAAATTTTAAAGCAAAAATTTAAAGAAATAAATCAAAGAGAATTAATTTAAATTTTAGTAAATTAAAATAAAAGAAAGTAAATAATAATTAGTTAGGATCTTAGAATTAATTAAAGGTATTCTAGGATTTCAAATCCATCTCTAGCAGGATTATGGTAAATTTTTTTAATACAAGAATTTATATTTTAAGAATTTAGCTATCATTATAACTTATTTTCTTAGAGCATGAATCGTATCTCTCGATCATGATCTATCTTTATAGAATCATAAATTATTCAATACTTTAATTCTTAAATATTCATAACATAGCTTTTAATATTTTTTTCTAAAATAAACTATTAAATCGAGTAAGAACTATATCTCCTGATCACAATCCATCACCATAAACATAGCTTATTTGGATATTAATCAATAATAAGCATGTTAACACAAGATTTCATGCATGAAGGATAAAATTTAAGATTGAGCAGGAGAACATATTATTTATTATACAAAAAAAATTATAAAAGATAAAAAAAAAATACAATCTATATTAGAAGACTTCATCTATTTCTCTAGAATTTAGCCTTTTAGCCATGCATGATTTTGATCCTTTTAACTTTTGGCATCTTCAAACTCTCCAAACAAAAAAATAGAAGAAAAAGAAAAGAGAAAAAAAAAGAAAGAAGAAGAGAGAAGAGGAGAAGAGAAGGGAGAGAAAGAGGCTTAGAGAGGAGGGGCTAATCTCCTAAGGGGAGGGTCTGCTCTACTTCTGGTGTGAAGGGAGATTAAATAGAGGAGATTAGCAATTTTTAGAGTTATTTTTGGAGTCCAAATGGAGTTTGGCTTGAATTATTCATACTATAGAAATTTTGGCCGTCGATCTATGATTTGATGGATCAAAAATCCACCAAAATCCATCGTTTATTACTTTGATCAGTGCCTAGGCTGTAGGATCAATTATCAGGACATTTGTGAGCCATCGGATTGCATTGGTGAGGAGTCAAAGGATTCTTGGATCATGTCGACAATATTTTTGACCATCAGATCTCGACTGGCAATGCTGAGAGCCGCACGATGGCACAAATCAACCCCATCCCACTGTATGCTGCATAAAGACCCGGTTCACCACCATAGGATTTCGCTACTTATAAATCATGATGAAATTGATGTCAGTCTTATTGAAAATAGTATCTCAAAGCCAATTATCAGTCTATTGACTATTGAGCTATTTTATGTAATTATATATAAATTATTAATTGAATAAAAATGATTTTAGCTTTTTCATCATAAATTTTTCATCTTTTAATGAACTCCTGTCTATTGTGATGAAGTTCTTAGGACTATTTAAAATTGATAAAGAAGAATTTATCGTTTAGTCTTTAAAATTATTTACGACCAAATGATACATTGTTACCAAGGATGATAATGTTTATCGAGTATAGATTATTATGTACCATATAGGTTGGTTGTCCTCTTAACCAAGGAGTGTGAAAAAACTTTTACAGCATGCAGGTGAGATGTAGGGGTACATCTATACTGAACGTGATCAAGTATGGTGACTTTCAAGCAACTTATCGTGCTTTAGTGTTGAACTACCTAAATTTCTAATTCAGTGATAGAAGATTTTTGGATACAGTCAAGTACTTAAATACTTAAGGAGTCGGTGCATGAGTCAAGATGGGATTGACCACTCCTGATTTCAGGAGCTATGTTCAATAGTGTTTCAATTTAGCAAAATTTTGATCAGGATAGTTCTAGTTAGGAGTCATAAGACTAATTGCTTTGAGACATAATTTAGATGTATCTTTTAAGGTTGACAGTTTAACCTTGAGTTATTCTATGCATAGAGGTCAAAGGAATGAATTATATGATAACCATATTCATGTAGGTTCTGAATGTTGTGATTATACTATTCGGCTTATCTGATCATCGGATATCATTGCTAAATGGTCACTTCGATTAGTACAGCTTCTATGCTACCGACCTAGATTCGAACCTATGAGGGCATACACATTAGAGATTTTTATTCGATCTGATGGCTAATCTATGAAAGATTAATTAATGATTTGATTGCTAATTAACTTAATTTGATTGAAAAATTATTTTTGGATCAAGTCTAATTGAATTAGATTTAATTGGATTTGACCAGGTTAGGTTATAAGATGACCTAATAACCAAGAAGGTTTGATCTTTGATTTGATTAGGGGTTGGGCTTGATTAATTCCTGAATTAATTAGGATTTAATTGAGTCTAATTAAATCTAAATAAGTTGGGTTTAATCTGATCTAATTAGGCTTAATCAATTTAGATTGGATTGGTTCAATTGGATGACAAACATAAGACTAGTTTGATTAGTCTTCCCATGTGCCACATCATCTTTTGATTTATGCCATCCTATCTCCACGAGAAAGATGTTTCTCATGAGTTTTTTTCATGCAAGGGAGGGCGTGCGTTCTCCCTTCTCACGTGCCTTATGGATTGATTTTATCTGGTTACCAATTGAATTTGAATGGATAACCACTTGATCTAAACCACTCCCTTACGCCTTCTATGTTTGTGCGCATCTATAAAATACTTGATTTTATGGACATGCGAATATAGAGAAGAGAGGAACATCGGAAGAGAGATGAGAGAAGAGAAAGTCTCTTCTCTGCATGCATGAAAGAATTCAAAAGAGAAAAAAGCCTAGCGCAAGGATTTTGGGTGAGTGCATACCCTAGGATCTATACTTAGGGTTTGGGATTCTAGGTTGTGAGCTACCAGGTTCATGACTTCATAAAAACTAGTGGAAGGCCTCCTCTTCGTCTCTTCTGCATTCATCGGGATTCGGAGCATTCGAAGACCCCATGAAGAAGATTAAAGAAGTTTGATCTACATCAGCCAATAAAGATTTCTATACGAGCTAGCACTCGAAAGAAGTTGATCAAGATTAGGGCCTCGTATGGATTACCCATGGAGGCCAGATGCTTATGTGGTTGCATTGCGGTGATTAGATCTATATCGAGGAGATCAAATTATAGAGTTCATCTTTCTACAAAAAGATAATGTATTCTGAACACGTAGAGCAGTAAAAATAGTTTTACTGCAGTTGCTATTTTTATTTTCAAATATGCTTGCATATATGATGCATTAGATCTTGATTACGTAGGATTATCAGCTTAGATCTATAGCTTTTATTATTAATTTGATTAATAATAGTTTTTGCTACATATATTTTTCAAAAAAATTTTCGAAAGTAGAGCTAGTAACCCTGCTTGCCTTCCTTCAAGCCTGACGTCAATGACTGTTGGGCTGGTTGGTTCTGCATGTGCAGATTTTAGTCAGTCTTGCTGGGCCATGGTCTGAGCTATTTACATGTATATATATATATAATTTCTTTCGATCTTCATTTGAGCTCTAATTTAATTTTGAGTTGTGCTAAATTTGATTTGTTTTAACCCATAAATCAAGCTCTTTTCATTGATGAATTTCTTTCCTACAAAATATAAATAAAAGCATCAATTTTTTAAATAAATATTAATTATTTTATATTTTAATATTTTATTTTATAAATTTATGATAGTTATTACACCTTCCAACTTGAGTTTTACTCGTCCTCGAGTAAAGGAAAGAAAATTAGAAGTATATACATACTCAATAAGATTTGAGAGTTTGTTCAAGTTATTCTAAAGTCAGTTGATACCTAGTTAGAGATTTAGGAGATACATCATTGGGTTACTAATTTAACTCTAAATAGTGATTCAGTGGAGAACATAAAATTTTAGAGCTTTTTCTTAACCAATTCTTCACTTTTATTTTTTAAATTATCTATCTTTAGTACAGGCTAAAGTATAATTTTTTTTTTTTAATATTACAGTCAGTGTAATGCTTTAACTTCTTAAGTTTTCTATCTGACCCTTGTAACGAGCTTTGGACTAATGACTCAAACTAGTTGGCTTTAAGGTATAAGATATAAGACACCCCTCTAGCTTATCGGTTTGAGTCAAATAGGCTTTAAGTTAAAACTAGCTGTATAACAAGCTTCTTCATATTGTCGATTTTTTTATGCAAATATTATTACTTACTGAAGCAACGAAATCTGGTTACTTAGTAGAAGACTAATGTTTAGAACTTGCTCTCTTTTTTTAATTATTTTTTTAAAAAAATTTATCATCTTTTTTTAAAATATTTTTTATTCCTATCTATATAAAGTAGATTCTTTATTGATATAGGTTAAAAGAAGGTTTTAGAATCGCAAAGAAATTTGTTCTATTCTAGACCTGATCATTTATTAGATTTTCTTAATAATTGGATTCTTAGTATTTCAAAAATTTTCTAGACCATTAATCAATCATTAATTAAAATGCCCGATTAACTTTAAATTAGGATGAAATCAGGTATATAAGACTAATTATTATCATATTCGAGGATTTAATTATTTTTTCTAACTTAATTTTTATTATCCTCAATGGAGGAAAGAAATAGAGTGTGATATATGAGAAGAAAATAAAAATGAAAGAGTTCACCTAGGTTTTAATATGTTTCTGGGCTTGACCTGGGCTTTATTTGCTCTTCGTTCAGTATGAGTCTATAATTCTTCCCCTTAACTTAATCCTAAACCTTAAAGAAAGATAAGTTAAAAATAAAAAAAAAAATATAAAATTTGGGTTGCCTCTTAGTAAGCGCTAAGTTTAACGTCTTCAACTGGATCCTATGAAGGAGTTTTACTTATAATCAATTTTAGTGCATCCTTTAGAATTTCAAAAAGATAGGACCAATCAGGAGGTCTTATCATTATGGTAGAAAATCATTCATGAAATACTTTACGATGATTAAATTTAGCCCAAACCAACAATGTATATTGAGCAAGCATGCTATACTAGAATTTAAAATTATCATAATTTATATGATAATTAGGAAGGGATCATGTTTGTTGAGCCAAACTCGAGGATGGTAATTTAGAACTTACTTCAACTATAGCCTGTTCTATCTCAATTCCTTTCTCGAATATGATATGTCTTGGTATCAACTCTTCCTAATCTATAATATGGCATTTTTTTAAAATTAATTTTAAATCTGTCTCCATGCATCATTTTAATATTATTGATAGATTTTGGAGGCCATCCTCAAAAGTAGTATTGAATATAAAAAAAATATTTTTAAAATTATTATCTCTCATTTCAGTAATATCCCATCCAAGAACTTTTTTATGTGCTTTTAGAATACCTATATATAAGTTAGGCTCCTAGTTAGGTATCACTGGTAGAGTGTCAGTGAGTCCATCAGGAAGTAGTTTCAATTCTAAAATAGTTGATGGTTTTAACAAGAAAGCTATTAGTGAGCTAGATGGTGGCTCAAAATTTTTGATCCAGAGTAGGATGGTTTTGGGATAGGACATATCTACTTGATCATTTACTTTTGTAATAAATCCATTTTCATCAAAATCATCCACTCCAAAATGAGCCAGACAGTGATTTAACGAATCCTATGGAAGAATTATGGGTGTAGCTTTCTCTACTATGTTATTTATTTATAGTTCTTGGAAAGTCTCTATTAATTTCATCATTTCATCTGTTTGTCCTCTTTTCCTGTTAAAAGAAATGGGTGATTCTAGGATACTTGAAAATGGGTTCATAGGTAAGTAAGATGATGATGAAATTAGTTTATCCCAGCATTTTAGTTTTTTCCTAGATGTTCTTTCTTCTTTTTTCTATCTTCTTCTTCCTTTTTTTCTTTTTTTTCTTTATCAAAGAGTTTGTAGATGCTAGAAGTGAATAGATCATCAACCATGCACGGCTAAAGAACTAAATTCTAGAAAAGTAGATGAAGTCTTTTAGTATGAATTATATTTTTTTTCTTTATCTTTTATATTTTTTTCTGCAATGAATAATATGTTCTCCTACTCAATATTAAATTTTATCTATCATACATGAGATCTTGTGTTAACATGCTTATTATTGATTAATATCTAAATAAACTATATTTATTAAGATGATTATGATCGGAAGATATAGTCCATACTCGATTTAATAGTTTATATTGGAGAGAATCATTAAAAGTCATTTTATAAATTTTTAAAAATTAAAATATTGAATAATTTATAATTCTATTAAGATGGGTTATGATTGAAAAATATAATTCATGTTCTAAGAAATAAGTTATAGTCATAACTAAATTCTTAAAATTTAAATTCTTGCATTAAAAAAGAATTACCATAACCATACTAAGGATGGATTCAAAATTTTAGAATATCTTTAATTAATTCTAAAATTTTAATTAATTATTAGTTATTTTTTTATTTTAGTTTACTAAAATTTAAATTAATTTTTTTAATTTATTTTATTAAATTTATATCTAATAAATTAATTTAAAATTTTATTTTTAATTAAAATTGAATGTAACTTAGCCTACGATCTTCGAAAAAATTAACATCCGACTCACTGCTATTTTAATTAATTATAAAATTAGATTAATTATTATCTTTGGTGCTATAACGATGAGCATCAAGGAGCTTTATAGCATCCTTTCGGCCTGTTGAACCATGCCTCAGATTTTGATAAGAAAAATGCCCTTTAGCCTTAACTTTGGCATCGAGGCGATCATCCCGATCAAGATTGGCCTTCCGGTGATTTGAGTGGAGAACTACAATGAGCAAGCCAATTTTGATTAGCTATGAGTTAACCTGGACCTATTAGAGGAGATAAGAGAATGAGCTCAGATTAGAATGACTTCATATTAATAGAGTGGGTGGCCCGGTACCATAATGCCAGAGTCAAGATGAAGGTCTTTTGACCAGGTGACCTTGTGCTTTGACGAGCTAAAGTGTTCAAGTCTATTGAATAGGGCAAGTAGTCCCCTAATTAGAAAGGTCTATATCATATCTCGGAGGTCGTTCAACCAAGAGTCTATAGACTAGAAAAACTTGATAGCAAGGCCATCCCTCGAACTTTGAACATCGAGAACCTAAGCATGTATCATCAGTAAGCTTCTAAGCCTGTATTATTGAAATATGAATAAAATATATATTATTTTTCTCAATTCTCTTTCAAAAAAATCATTCAGGTACAAAAAATCAGATAGAACCGATCTAGAGATGTCGCAGCCTTAACTAGGACCTCTATGGGAGAAAGACTGGATATGTGTCTACCATCAAGAGATACCTGAGCTCCAACTTGGACCTCTATTAAGTAGACATATTATATCTCGAACATATCCTGGCTTCGACTAGGACCTCCAAAAAATGTGCTTGACTGATAATCCACATTGGAGACACCTGGGCTCTAACTTAGACCTCCACTAAGTTGGTGTACCAATATCTTGGAGATATCCCGACTCTGGCTAGAACCTCCAAAAATATGCTTGACTGATAAGCGACACTGGAGACATCTAGGCTTTGGCTTGAACCTCCACCATGTCGACATACTGACATCTTGAAAATATCCTGGCCTTCGATCTTAATAATCAACGACCGCCTTGGATCCGATCTCCGATCTAGATAATGTACGAATGCAATACATGATCATAAAAAGGCCCTAGCTTCAGTTTGGAGACTGATCTCGTGAAAATCTGACAAGGACTACTTTAGTGACAAGATCCAAAGAGCTAAGTTGATCTTAGCCACAATGACAACCTTCCCTTGAGGACTAATTCGGACCTTGGCTCTGTACTAAACACATGTCCACCACAATGACCAACCTTTGAGGGCTAATTGGAACCTTGACTTCATCCCAAACCCAAATTCTCCTTGATGACCAGCCTTGACAGGCTAAATCTGACTTCGGTTCCTTTCTAGAGCAAAGTTCACTTCAGCTATGTGCCAAGAATCCATCTACGACCTCAAAGACTCAAGCATTTCAAGTAATAAAGAAACTAAGCAACCACAAAGTACAAAGAATAAGATTCATTTTGTTAAAAAGGTTTGTGTTACATTTACTTTGGGTATAAGTCTGGGGTACAAAAAGAAAGCAAAAAGATACAAAACTGAGGAGCTACAACCTCGACTTTAGACTCGTGGACCGCTTTAGATAGATCTTTAGTTGTTGGGCCCTATCCTGATCCAAAGTTTTGCTAGCCACGAAATTATGATTTCTATATGTGCAGAGGTGGTTGGTGTCATCCTGTACCACTGTACCAGCTTGGCATTAGGCTTCACAATTGATGATCTACGAGAACATCAATTATAGTGTCAAGCTTAGCGGCTAGCATGGCATTTACGGCTGAACCAATGTTTGCTCCACCGACCTCAGCTTCATGTTTCAGATTCATCTCCAATAGTGCTACTGTGAGATAGGGGCAACATCTATCCTACCGTCCTCTATCTCATTCGCCCTAGATGCCATCGAGGGAGTGGCACTGGCATTCGTGCCATTCTCCTCAACCTCACCTTCACTCTCCTTAGGGTTTAGGTGGCCCACACTGACTCTTGGAAAGAGTCGGGCCACCTGCATCTTGCAAAGGTCAAAGCCCATAGTGAAGGTGGATGTGGAGCCTTCTGCGATCTCTACCTCAAATGCCTTTGAGGTATCATACTCTTCTATAGCTTGGAGCTTGGCCTCACTAACAATCGATGATTTCTCTTTGACTTCCTTCTCCTTGGTCACCGCGAGCCCTCCTCAGCCCTCCTTTGAGTTGCCATAGCTGCTGCTGGCTCTTCTAGTTCGGTGACCTTCCCCATTGGAGGTTAGCCACCACCTTCTTATAGGCAACTTTTCCCTTAAGGATCTCTATCTTATTATAGGCCTCTTGAAGCTTAAACAAGGCTTGAGAGGCCCTCACCTTGGCATCTAGGGCTCGGCTTGTGGCAGCTTGAACCTTGCCCTCCAACTCCTACCTCCAATTGTGGAAGTTTAGAATTCCTTCGTTGAGCACAGCAAAGTCATGGGGAAGTTGTAGAAAGAAAAAAGATGAAATGTCAAGGCTATGGAGGTTGGAGAAGACAAAATTAAGGAAAAAAGATAGAAAGGGAGAAGGAGAAAGAAGGCTTACCATAAGGAGTCCAGAGAAGCCCAAGCTCATGATCTTCTCTATCTGGCAGGTCTTACTCAATGACCAATCCATCGATGGGAGAATCATCTACATTAGCTCCTGGGTGAGTTGAGCATCCATAAGTCTGGAGTTAGATCTCCGGACCACCTTCATCAAAGTAAGGAGTTCCTCCTTGGTCATGGATGATGAAGGCTTGCCTCCAGCCCTCATTGCAAACAAGCCATGGGTGAACAAAAATGGCACGGTCCTTGATGTTGGAGTCGGTGCCGAAAGAGGAGAAGGCCATGGCGTGTCACTAGACTACGAGCCCATCTCCAAGGAGGCCGGTGGAGCCGACCTCAGCAGCATTGCAGGGATGACCTTTAGCTTGTCATTGACCTCCAGTGGCTCATTGCTAGACGACCCCCGAGTCAGTGTTGGCTCGGGTGGAGGAACAGCCAGCAGCTACTTCTTTGACATTGAAAATGCATCACTAGAAGAGCTTGACCTCTTCTTTAGGGTGAATTGTAATGACTCCAAAGTCAGCCTCATCACTGCAACGATAAATAAAAGTTAATCTTTACCCATATACGAAAGTAAAGTCAAAATAGAAAGCTCAAGTTTGAAAGATTGGCCATACCCCAAGGATTGACCGAGCTGACACCGACATTGTATGGAGCCTACTCAGATAGGAGCTCCTTCAATGGAGGAATCTTTATATATCGCAATTTATAGAGATGATCTTGTCCTCAGGGAGTGGCTTGGTATACTTGTTTCTAGAGGTCCACAGGTGCCTTCACATCCAATTGAAGCCACATGAGAGGTTGGAAGAAATAAAAAAAAAGAACTTTTCTAGCCATGGATAGAGGAAGGAAACCCTTTGATGAAGCGGTAGCCTCCACAAGGAGTGAGGTACCACTAACTCTTGCTTTCGGGATGCCTTTTCAAGATGAAGAATGCTTGAAATGATGAGCACCTTAGCTCGGTCTCGATTAGAATACAATGAATGATAAAAGCTATAGCTATCCGAACATCATTCGAACCGCGATCTGTATAGGGACGAGTTGATAAAAATCAAGAAGATTAGAAATGAAAGAATGAAGGAGAATTTGGAGTCCAGGTTGGAGGAGCTCCTTGTAGATCACCAGGTGCTCCTTGAGGGCATTAGTCATCCGACCATTCTGAGTAGGCAACTCTAGCTAAAGATGATTAGAGAATTGATACTAAGCCTGGATCCTTTTTAGGTTAGACTCAGTAAGGATGGACCCCTCTATTCTTGATTTGTGCTTGAGAACACTCGAGCTAGAAGATCCAGATCAAGATGGAGAGTTTGAAATGACAGCAGTCTATGGTTCTACCCTAACCCCAACTCAAGGAGGGATCGATCGAGAGCTACGGTAGATCCAAAGGTTTTCGTTCTGAGTCTCACTGCCATCAGATTCGATTTGGATCGATGACAATAAGAAAATATGAAGAAAATCCAAAGAAAAATGAAGAACCAAGACAAGAAAATGGACCAAGCGAAAGACTCGAAGGACAAATCCTAATAGCTATAGGAGAAGACTGAGAGGGTGCAAAAAAAAAGAAAAAGCTAGTAAGAAAGGCCCACCAGATGATCAATGGTGGCCTCAAAGACAATCACTGGAAGCTCTATAGGTGGCGAATGACAATAAAAAAGCCTCCTACCAGCTCCAGAAGCAAAGCGGTTGACAAAGGAATAGTGGTAGGTAAGAATAAGTGGAGAGAAATGTCTATACTTATACCTGCACCAATGGCCTTGATCAACTTGATGGTTTGATACACCCACTTGAGATGCAGACACGCATCAATCTTAGATCAGTATAGTAATCCATAGTGATTATAAAAAATATGTAAGCTATCATG
Organism: Cocos nucifera; assembly: GCA_006176705.1. Classification (NCBI taxonomy): domain Eukaryota; kingdom Viridiplantae; phylum Streptophyta; class Magnoliopsida; order Arecales; family Arecaceae; genus Cocos; species Cocos nucifera. The sequence continues at coordinate 150,827 of QRFJ01000529.1, read as the reverse complement.
TGTCAACCCTGGATACAGGGTGACAGCAAACGAGGGATCCTCGAAAATACTTTAAATGATCTTGGTATGCCATCTCAATTCCCGTGCTTCCACAATTACACCACTTTGTCTGAAGCATCACCTTGGAAGCCAGAGCCTGGAATATTTTTTACAATAATAGCGGCACAAGTCCCAACAACCACTTGAAGTCGACCTCGGATACATATCGACAAACAAAAATTGCTTTTCCAATAAACTACTCCCATCGTCCGAAGTCAGTAAGCCACTTCAGACTTAGCAGTGGAGGGCAAATATTATGGTGTAAGTCATTTGGATGAGCTACTTTTCACCAACTAGAGTACTTCGGCTTGAGATCGAGGTGACTTGAACTACATCATAGATCCGGCCCAAAAGAAAATAGCACGAGTCTGCAGCCTCAGGCGCCGGTCAACCTCATCATTAAATGAACACCAATTTTGCAGATACTGATTCTGGCTCATTAGAAACTGGTTCAAACATTGGATAATGGCACACCGAGGATAATGATCTCATATGCATTCAACTAGTTTCAGACTCAAACCAAGGTTGCATGTCGGTGCCATGCTGACTCAAGCCACCGGTTATTTTAATGGCAAGGTTAGATTGTCAGAATCTTCCAATAATTTCCAAAATTTGGGCAACTGGTATCTATGACTAACAATCATGATTTGCAGGTTATAAACCAATTTTCTATTCTAATGGTATACTTGATTAAGGCCTAACAACTATAACATTAGGGCCTAACTGCCTACTGAATTTAGGCATAACAGTCTATAACTTCATCTCTATATAAAGAGATAATCGGAAGATCCTAAGTTAAGCTAACAAAGCACACCCATAAAAAGTAGTACCCATTCATTTTTTCTCTCTTCCGTCTCTTTTTTTTTTCTTTCCTATTCTTAAGTTTCGACTAACTTAATCATCAGGGTCCTTCACTAGAGCACCTTTGGCATGTATGGACTTTCGTATAGATTCTTTAAGGAGAAAGCACCCCTTCATCAGGTCTGAATTTTATGTCGATGGGTAATCAACTTTAGCTTGGAGACTTATAGTAATAGAGGCTGTTTCAACAACACATTTCCACCGTCCATTTGTTGTTTAGCAAGGTCATCCTAAAAGGCCTACCAAAAAAGGTCACACTATAAGCATTACCATTACCAACCATGAAAACTAATTTACTAAACAACAATCTAGTGGTAAAATTACTTATTACTTTCACACACAACGACAATCAAGTGGTAAAACTACTTGTTGCTTATAAGCCGTTGGGAATACTTTAAATTCATTAAATCAATAGCTCCAAATTTGCATGGCAGAGAAGATTCCTCGCTGTATTCACATAATTATTCTTTACTATCTTTTATTATCTTTCATAACTGAAATAAGAAAAAAATTCCAACTTAAAAATAGAATGATTTTAATTCTTTAAGCATTAAGCCATTGAGTACAATTACTACAATTTATGATTCCCCTATCCATCCTTTTCGAGTCAGACTGCCACTCACCCCCAGCACCGGAGCTCTGTTTTCCCTGTCCGGCGGTTCATCATAACATGAGTAACTGATCCCTCATTTTATTTCCAAAAACATCATCAAGACCATCGGATGAAAAGAAACGCAGTGGTCTAAAGTGTTCCGGAGGCACAAAATAGGGAGACTCGACCACGGCGGGAACTCACCGTTACTGTAGACCCACGGAACACGACAAGAGCCTCTGGGCTGTCTACGTCGCACGTGTCAACGAGGCACCTGGCACGTGCATCCTTCCGCCTCGTCAGCGGGGTTGTCCCCACATTAGATCTCCAACCCCTCCCGGCACAAGGAGAAGGAAAGCGAGAGCGAGAGAGAAGCTTTGTACTGTCAACCTTACGAACTCGGTGCTCTGGTGGTCGGAGAATCCATGGGGGAGGTATCAAAATAGGTCCTTTGGGTTTCTTTTCTATATTTTCTGGGTTTTTGTCGCTGATTTTGGTGAAAAGATTGGATTTTTAGCAGGAGGAGAAGAAGCCGGAGGAGGGAAAGAAGGAGGAGGCGGCGGCGAAGGGGGAGAAGAAAGTGGCTCCAGAGGAGGCAAAGGTGGAGGAGGAAAAGCAGAAGAAGGAGGAAGGGAAGGAAAAGAAGGACGGCGAAGGGGTGAAGAAGGAAGGGGAGGAGGCGCCGCCGGCTCTGCCGCCGGTGGAAGTGGTGATGAAGGTCCATATGCATTGCGAGGGCTGCGCGAGGAAGGTGCGAAGGTCCCTCAGTGGCTTCGAAGGTACCGATATCGATTACATATTTCTGTTGCTCTTAATCTTCTTTTGACACCAATAAGGACGGGAATTTTTATTTTGTTTGTTTTTTTGTTGAGAAGGGGTGGAGGCGGTGACGACGGATTACCGGATTCACAGGGTGGTGGTGAAGGGACAGAAGGCGGCGGAGGACCCGATGAAGGTGGTGGAGAGAGTCCAGAGGAAGAGCCATAGGAGGGTGGAGCTTATCAGTCCCATTCCACCACCGAAGGCAGAGAGGGAAGAAGAGGAGGAGGAGAAACCAAAGGTTGAGGAAAAGAAAGAAGAGGTAAGAAGAATGAGAAGCCACTCTTCTATTCCTCTCTCTCTCTCTCTCTCTCTCTCTCTCTCTCTCCCTATATATATATATATATCTAAGCTGCTCTGTTTTCCTCTGTTCTCACGATTTTTTTGGTGTTCTATAGCCCCGGGTTATCGTGGTACAGCTCAAGGTCCACATGCATTGCGAGGCCTGCGCCAAAGAGACCAAGAAAAGGATTCTACGGATGAAAGGTTTACCACTTTTCCCCTCCTTTTTCTATATAAAAAAAATCACATTTTTGAGAGTTTTATGAAATTTCAACTCCAGAAAGTAGAAACTTTTCTCTGCGATTTCGATGCAGAACAGTCCGAAATCTGGATCTGTGGGATAGAATTGCCTCGAATTCTCCTTCTAAATTTGACATTTTGATGCAGAACTTGGTTTTCTGGTTAAAAGTTTGTTCTTTCTTTCTGCACTAAAAACAGGGGTGCAGGCAGTGGAGCCGGACCTGAAAAGCTCGACAGTGACGGTGACGGGCGTGTTCGACCCAGCGCGGCTGGCGGCGTACGTCCACAAGCGGACGAGGAAGCACGCCGTAGTGTTAAAGCAGGAGCTGGCGGAGAGGAAGCCTGAGGCGGCGCCGGTGAAGGACGACAGCGCGGTGGAGGCCAAGGACGAGAAGAAGGCCGACGCCGGCGAGAAAAAGGGTAAGGAGGAGGACGGAGATGGCGAGAAGAAAGAGGACGAGAAGAAGGCCGCTGAAGGAGGCGGCAAAGAGGTCAAAAAGGAGGCTGGGGGCGGAGACGGCGAGGAGAAGGAGACGGAAAAGAAGAAGGACAGCGGCGCGGTGACGGAGGCTGCGGTCGTCGCCGTCGTCGCCACCGCCGTGGACGGCGGCGTGGGTAAAATGAGGAGGAACGAATTGTACTATTACTATCCGAGATACCCTGTGGAGTCTGCGTATCCACCGCAGATCTTCAGTGATGAGAATCCCAATGCATGCACTATCATGTGAAGAAATAGTGCTTAAGGGCAGTATCTTTGTGATATCTTGTATCATCCCTCAAACCTATCAATATTTGGAAGTAGGTGACTCTGTTTTTATTTTGTTAATTTCATGGAAGTGCCGTTTAAAATCACTATCTTTTTTCCTCCCTCAGAAATAAAAATTCTACCTCTATTTTTGTAATTTATAAATATAAATATATTTGATAAAGTTAGTGATATAAAAAATATAAATATGATGATGAGATGATCATGGAAGATAGTGCAGGCTTCGAGGATGAGCAATGTTGATGGTGGTAGAGCATCGTAAAGTGGTAATAATTGTTACGAGAATAGTGGTCATATGATAAAGATGATGATATTGTATTAAAAAAATATGATGATGATACCGGTGATGATGGTGATGATGGTGTAGCAATGATGGTGAAGATGTTGGTAATATGATAGAGATGATAACGATGATGATTATGTATAGTTTAAAATAATGACTATCATAATATTCATGGTGGTGGCAATTGAGATAATCACTCCAATAGTGATAAGATGATGATGATGATACTAAATATGATGCTAGTAAATTTTTGAATATATTAAAAATAATTTTTAATAATAAAATATTTTAAAAATAAAAACTAAAAATAATAACACCAATAACAACATCAAGCATATTTTTCTCTCTATTTTTATGATTTTTTTTTAAAAATACAAGCATATTTTCTTTCTATTCCTATGATTTTTTTAAAAAATAAAAAATAAAAAATAGAACCAATCCTAAACATGCATTTTGTTTTCTTTGGATGCCAATATATAATTTCTTTCCTTTATGCAAGCATCCACGTCCATCGGAGAATGTATAGAAACATCGGTGTGCCTTTTTCTAGTTATCAAATTCTATGTGCATTGTGAGGATACATTGGGACATGTGTTGAGTCCCCTATCAGCTATGTATTCAATAGATTTTTAGTATTTATATAAGATCAAAAATCTAAATAATAATTTTCAACTAATTTTATCGATGAGATTTTAGATTGTGATAAATGGCATGGTTTCAGTTCATGATTCATATGGATTAGAGGATATTCTAGTATGGACCTCTTGGATTGACCACAAATCAATTATGATAATTATGATTAAATTTGAATGGATTTGGATTCCTAGTTTAGTAACAATACTAGAATTTAAATGCAAGAAAGATGCAAGGATCCATATATGTAGAATTTGTTTAGTCCTATATTAGTTACGAAGTAAGGTAGATTTTAAATATTTTTATAAGATTAAAAAATTTAAATAATAACTTTGGAATAGTTTTTTTAGATCAGGTCCTGAGTTGTGATGCATTGGTTTGCTCAAATACCATAGATTTATGCTGCCACCAGTGGCAACGGCAACATAGTTTGACCAATATGATTAGAACTACAGGTTTAAATACTTGTGGCACCCATATAATTATGTGCTTTTTATCACGAAACCACATACTTATCATCCTTCTATTGATGTAGCTAATGTGGTGATGGATTTTTTTTCTGTTCAAATGGATTTTATTTATCTTCTTTCATAGCAATTTTTATTTGTTGTACTCTAACAGCGGGAATTTGGTTTTCTACAGCTTAATTGAAGTAGGTTCTTAAAAAGATATTGAAATTACTGGAATATGTGATGTCCAGTTTGCTCTAACCGGTATTCATTCGTAACATCGTATTAAAAAATAGTTTACATGATTAAAATTGAGCTGTAGCGAAAAAATGAAAAATTGTAGCAAAGTAAAAATAAAAGTTGTTATAATCGAAACTGCCAGGCCAATTATGGATGATACTTTATTTTTTCATTTCAGGAAGTCACGTCTTGTGTGGTTTGTTGGTAGCATGAATTATATTGTTAGATGCTGGATCAATATATAAGTGCATTAGTTTTCCCATTGCAAGTGATGTGGCTATCATTTTTTCACTTATTGAACCATTGACCCTGGCTTGGAGAGAGCTATGATCTGCTGAGTAGTTCAACAACACAATGCTGATTTATCTAACAATTCTCACAAAAATTTTAAAAAATAGTTATCCACAAGAAAGCTATAGTGACTAGCAGATATATTTTGCATTGATATCCACCAATAAGGCATATAGGTGGTGTTATCAAGGCTTCCGAGAGGTGTTGATGTGGTTGGAGCTAGATGTTGATGTCGAGGTATCTACAATGAAAGTTCGTACTCGTCAGTGGTGTTTCGATGGAAAACCTTCCAATGCCTAAGTTAGCCGAAGCCTTCAAAACAATAGAGAGAAAAGAAGATGAGAGCTGGAAGAATAGAGGAAGTTCTCCTCCTCCTAAGTTATTTGTGTTCTTACCTATGGGTCTCTTTCATACCTCATTTGTATGGAGGTAAACTCCTAAGTCGTTAGCTAGAATCTGAGTTTGTTAGGTCTAGCTTTGCCTACCGTTAGGCCACTTTTTGGTTCTTCTATGTCATCAAAAAATACTGCAACAGCAGGTAATATTCGAATGGACTTTAGCTTAGCCACGGCAAGAAGGTATTTTAATAGTCAATGCTTTCGCATTAACTATAATCTTTAGCTATAAGCCTTACCTTTCTATTCGAACCTTTTTTTCTCTTGTAGATCCATTTTCATCTTATAGGTACTATAGCTTTTGGCGAATCACTAAGGTACAGATTTGGTTTGAGTACATTAAATCAATCTCTGATCTTGTTGCCTCTAATCATTTCTCAGAGTTGATGTCTAATATAGCCTCATTGTAGATCTTGGGATCATCTTCATGTATCCCATTTTTCATGAGAAATATTTTCTCGACATTCTTTATGATGATACCTAAGTATCTCTTAGGAGGACTGAAAATGCTATTAGATCTATGAGGTGGAGGAGAAGATATGTATATTGGCCCAGCTTGAACAGGTTCTATATGTTCTGAGACTTATTGCTCTACAGAGACTTTCTCTTCGAGCCTATTTGCCTTCCACTGCTTTCATCTTGGATAAACCATTTTTTCACTACTTACAATCACATTATGATCCTCTAGAAAGTAGAAGTAATATCTTAAAGACTCCTTAGGATATTGTATAAAATGAGCTTTCATGGACCTAACCTCTAAGTTGTCCATCTATAGTCTTTTGACATAGGCTGGATATTTTCAAATCTTGAGATAACCAAGACTCGGCTTTTTACCATGTCATATCTTATACGGTATGGAAGGAATGGATTTAGAGAGGATCCTATTTAATAAATAGTTAGTGGTAAGTAAACTATCCCTAAAGAAATAAGGGAAGGTCAATGAAGCTCATCATAAATCGAACCATATCCAATAAGATCTGATTTTTCCATTCTGAAATCTCAATGAGTTGAGGCGTTCTTGATGGAGTCTACTATAAGACTATACCATTATCTTTGAGATAACTTAGAAATTTTTTACTAAGGTATTCTCCTCCTCAATCCGATCGAAGAACCTTTATAGGTTTTCTAGTTTATTTTTCTACTTCATTTCTGAATTCTTTGAACTTTTCAAAGACTTTAAATTTGTATCTTATAAGAAACACGTACCCATATCATGACAACTCATCAATAAAGATTATCAAGTAGGAATAACCTTCTCTAACCTGCACATCAAATGGGCCACACATACCAGTGTGTACCAGAGTTAGTATCTCAGAGGTTTTTTTTTCTTATCCTATAAATGATAGCTTAGTCATCTTTTCTTGAAGGCAAGATTCACAGATTGGATATGATTCGAAAGTCAATTGGCCTAAAAGCCTACTCTTCTCCAGTCTATTAATCCTTTCTTCTCCTATATGATTTAGTCTAAGGTGCCACATATACCTGAGGTTAGTTTTATCTCTAGGTCTCTTAGATCCTATGATATTCACATCCTACTCAATTATGTTAACAGATACATTAATATGTAAATGATTGAGACTCAATTAAAAAATCATGTCCGACCATTTTATTTTCAAAATAAATGGTACAATAGTCTTTATTGAAAGAAAATACATAATTATCCTGCATTAAATTAGAAATAAAAATTAAGTTTCTGCTTGCAGCAGGTACAAAATAATAGTCTCTAAAAATTAAACTAAGTCCTGATGGTAGTTGTAGAGGATAGGTTTTCATAGCTATAGTAGCAACTCTTGCTTCATTTTTGACTTGTAGGCTGATCTCGTCTTCTCTCAACCTTCTACTTTCCTCTAGATCCTACATAAAAGTGCACACATGAGCACTAGAACAAAGTCTATTAAGTAAGATTAGTTTCAATCATGAGTAGATCAGACATACCTTCAGAAGGTATGTTGTCCTTTTTCTTTAGGTGGCTAGATAGATAGGACGGTTCCTCTTCTAGTGGCCATCATTATTGTAGTAGAAATGCTTTCTTTTATCTGCGGCCTTTTTCTTGGAAGCTTCCTACTTCGGCTTGTTCTTCTTCTGCTTCTTGACAGGTTTCTTCTTCTTTCCAGTAGATTTTTTCTTAGAAGATGAAGTTTGCTCTATAGTGAGAATAGAGCCTCTTGAACTCTTCAAGGCTCCTTCTGCAGTCAATAGTATATTCACCAACTCCACCTTGGTGCAATCGATCTTATTCATATGATAGTTTACGATAAACTGCTCATATGAATTAGATAGGGACTACAGGATCAGATCAAGCTACAGCTCCTTATCCGAGGACATGTCGAGTTTCTCAAGCTCCTTTAAGTCCATGATCATTATCAAACAATGATCTTGGACTAATTGCCTATCACGTATCTTTGCCTTGAAGAGTTGCTTGAAAACTTCATAGTGAGTTGCATGGCTCTGCTCACTGTATAATTTTTGTAGAGAGCCTTTGACAGTCTTCATGTTCTCATGCTGACATTGGAGTTCATTGGATATAGAAGCCAGCTCGTAGCACCAAGCCTTGTCATCATCATCCAATCATTTTTTATGGCTGTCCTTTGATCAGCAGTTGGACGAGCTAGAAGAGAAGAGTGTTGCCTAGAGGTAGCGACCCAAGAGAAGAGGAAGGTGAATTGGGTTCTTATAAAATTTTTATCTAAATTTTAATTCTAAATAAATATGTACTTTAATTAATTCAGCTTGATATGATCATATAGTGTATGCAACGGAATCAAATATGTATTAAACTATGAAAGAATTATGGCTAAGCTAAATAAATAGTAACATAAATAAAGCAAGAAGTAAAGACAAGTAAAGCAAGAAAGTGAAGTACGCAATCACAAATACTCAAAGTTTATAGTGGTTCGGAGTAATCCACTCCTATATCCACTTTCCAAGCTTTTCTTAAAATTTTTACTATAATCTTTTCTTGATTACAATGTGTTTGTTTTCATGGGCTCACAAACAAAATTCAGTTAATTTTCTAAGCTCACCAACCAAAACTTAACACCATTAGTTTTTCTAGGCTCACTAACAACCCAGTAGATTCTCAACAGGAGCACCAATCGTAACCTTTATAATGTCTAATTACGAGCTTGAATCGGCCTAATCCCCAAGTTTTTTTCTTCCAAAGAAACTTATAAAGAAATAAAAATATAAGTATAAGTTTCAACATAAAATAAAAAATAAAAATTAGAACTCTTTGAAGCTTGAAGAAGTTGCCGTTGGATTGCTCAAATGATTCTTCAACTTCTCTTCTTGATGCTTGAGAGAATATGGAAGATGATGGAGATAGATTCTCTTAAAAGTTCTCTAATTTTGAAGCTTGGTTTCTCTCTATTTTCTCTCTTTTCAATGATATTCAATATTTTGTCCAAAAAATGATGATTTTTCTTTTAAAATCTCTTTCCTTCCTTTTGAATGCTTTTTAAACCTTCAATCAAAGCTAGAGAATGATTAGTAACTATTTAGAGCCATTGAAGAGCATTTATTAGATATTTAATGTACTAAAAATAGATAAAAAAATTAGCTGTTATGAAAGTTTTCATCACAGGGGTCGACCCTAGGGTCGTCCCCTGTATAGGGATAGATCCTAGTAGGGGACAACCCTAGGGTCGACCTTTATGGTAGAAAAATAGTAATGGCTAGTTTCTGCATTTTTTGGATGGCAAAATAGCAGGGATCGACCCATGGGTCAGCCCCTGGCAAAGGGGTCGACCTTAGGGTCATCCCATTTTATGTGCCACTCAAAAACAATGTGCCAGGCTGCCTATTTCAAAAGGAGATGACCTAGGGGTCAATCCTAGGATTGATCTTTTTGCTAAAACTTGATTTTTTTCTAAATTTGACATACAAAAAATATGAAATTATCTTCAAAAGATCAATTTTTTTTTTCAAATTGCTCTTGAAGCTTTTGAAACATATTTTCTTCTATTTTAATGAAATTATAATTTTGTCCTTCTTTAAGGATCTTTATTAAGTCAACTTTTTTAAAGCTCTTGACTTGGTGATTTTTGTATAGATTTTTTTTTGGATTAATTTCTTCAATTTGAATATCTAAAAAGACCTACATTCACTTTTAAAATATATGGTTAAATATTTAAATACTCAAAATTTAACAATCATCAAAATTAATCATGGGGTCAACAATCTTTTCCTTTCTGATGATGATAAAACTTTGAGTATATGCATAGAAATAAATTTTTTTGTGTTTCAATAAATTAGCTAGTATAAACTATGAAGTGATAGTATACATAAATATAATTGTACACTTCATGAAGGCTCCCATTTAACTTAAATTCAGATTCATAGATTTTAAAATACTTACAATAAGCTCCATGAAATGTATTATAGGCTCAAGCATAGCATATACTCAATAATTTTTCTCCCCCTTTTTGACAATATTAAAAAAAAATCTTATGAAAAGAAATAAGGAATATCATCAAAATCAATTAAAATTTAGATAAATATATCAAATTTAAAAAAATTTAATTTAAGTTTAAGAGGATATCAAATTTGAACTTCATGAAATATTTAATATTAAAGATAAGCATATTTGATATCAAATTTATATTGATGTCACTCTCCTTCTTTTCAAAATATTTAAATTTTAATATTTATGGAATAGAATTTTTTTAAGATATTTTAGCACAATTGATACCAAGTAAAGAATGTCCAAAGCCAAAATTCTATTTGATACCACCAATGTGGATTTTTAATTTAAGTTAAAAAATTAGAGCTTTTTAACAAAAAATAAGTGTAACATGCTATTTATTTTTTTTCTTAAAAGAAATCCATCAATTCAATTTAGAAAAAGGTATATATCATGAATGCATCGAGTAGAATAGAAAAGATTCTGCAAATCAAGTTTGAATTTTGAATGTTTTAATTCAAATCCGCATTAAAATTTCAAGCATCAAATTTATGAGCATTTTAAATATTAATTTATTAAGCATATACTCAACACTCCTCTCTTTTTTTTTGATAGCATCAAAATGCTTATGGAAAGGATAAAAAATTATCATCAAAATCAATAAGATATAAAAATTATATCAATTTAGAGATGTATCCAATTTAGAAGATCAATTTTAAATTAATCATCTTTTTTTTTAAAATTTATCCTTTAACTCAAAATAAGTTTTTTAAAATTTATTTTAACTTTAAAAATTATCTTAAATTTAAATATCAAAGGTTCTTTTCTTCTTTGAATGAATATGACTTTTAATCGGATTTTTAAATATACATTTTTAAGCTTTAAAAGAAATAGAACTTTTTAAAAGATTTGAACATGAAATCAAGAATAATATGTACTTTAATATTTAATCTTTTATTTTTTAAAAAAATTTTAGTTAATTAAGTTTAAAAAGATATGTATTAAAAATATATCGAGTAAAGTAAAATAAATAGTATCAAAGTAAATAATAGTCATATTTTTAAATTTATTACATTGAGTAAAAATTGCTTCAATATAAATAATTAATAAAAATTTTATAATGTACATTAAAAGTTTAGTATCAAATTTAAATTTTTAAATAAATTTCAAAATTAAATTTAAAAATTTATTTTTTAGAATAAAAAAATATTTTTAATTTAATTTAACTTTAATCAATTATGAAGACTAATCATGCAAATCAAAATATGAAACTAGCATATTATTGATATCAATTTAAGTAATTTTTAATTATTAGAGAATAATTTATTTATCTAAAATTATTTTAAATTAATAGTATTTTAAATCAAGTAAATTAAATTGAATAAACATATGAAAGCATAAATTGAAAAGACTATAAGGCATTTGATTGAGAATTTAAAATTAATTGAAATAAAGTATAAATTTGAGAGAATCATAAGATAAATGATTAAAAATTTGAGATTAATATCAATATTTTCAATAATAATTTACAGTAAATATCTCTCCTCCTATTTTCAAAAGTGAATATTATAAAATTCATCACATGATATTTTTAAATTTATTCTTCTTCTTTTTCTTTCAAGTTAAGTACCGTTAATTGATACCACATTAATTTTTAACTAATACTAATTTGATTTTTAAGCACATATTTTTAAATTTAATTGATACTAATTTAGTAACTAATTCATCTTAAATAAATTTTCTTCCTTACTTTTACAAATAAAGATATTTTCAATTAAATAGTCTTTTAACATGAAATTATTTTCTTTAGTATTTTCTTCCTCTATTGCACATATTTAAAGTAAGCATATTGAGTTTCAAATAATCAACCATTAATCAAATAATCAATCAAATCATGATATAGTAAATTTTTTTATAAAAATTTTTCTTTCATTGATTTTAAAATAAAATATTTACAATAGGATGTCTTCAATCATGACAACATCAAAATGATTAATTGATGTAAAGTATTTTTAAAATATTTATTGATCATTAGAAATGATGACACAATCAAATCAATCAAAATATAAATCGATAAGTTAAAAAATATATAAATACTTAAATTAAAAATGAACAAATCAAGCAATATAAGTGATTTCTTTTTAAGTTTAAAAAATTATTTTTTTTGGCACAAATCAACCAAAATCAAAATAAGATTTAGTTTAAGAAATATTTCTTCCTTATTTAAAAAATATAATTTCAATACTATATTTTTTTCCAAAACTATAGATTCAAAAAAAAATACTTTTTAAATTGAGCTAAGGAATAGCTTTAAGCTTTAAAAATTTAAGATAAATAGATTTTTTTAAAATTAAAAAATTAGATATAATTTTATAAAGAGATTTATTTAATTATTTTTAATAATTATTTTTTTAAAAAAATATTTTTTCTTAAAAAATATTATACATTGAGTTCAAAAAAGATATCAAATATTTATAATTTATCTCAAATATTATCATATTAAAATATGACTGTGTAAACTTAGATTTGAGATAAAATATTTTTTTCTTTCTTTTTTTCAAAAAATAAAGTACAAGATGATAAAATTTAATATCAATTATTTTATTTTTTTGATAAAAAAAGATGAATCCATTAAGTTTAGATTAAATTATTTTGATTAGTCATTTTGAATTGATACCAATAGATTATGCAAACAAATCATAGAGAGATTTACTATTTAAATTCATATATTTTTTTCTTAAAAAATATCACTCAATTTAATTCAGAAAAGATATAAAATTCTTTAAATTTATCTCAAAAGATATCATATAAGTTATGCAAAACTAGATTTGAGATAAAATATTCTTTTTTTTTTGCTGAAAGAGAAAAATGGAGTGCAAGATAGAAAAAATCTATTTGATACCAATTATAAAACTTCACTTAAGGATGAATTTTTTGATACCAATGTAAAACATAAATAAATAAGATCACATGAAAGCTCAAGTATAAGTGAACCAACAAGTCAAGCAATAAATAAATATCTATTAATAATTTTTTATAAGATTCAAAAATTATTTATCTAGGATTTTTGTTTAGAATAAAATATTTTTCAAGATTTAGCTTGATACTAATTAATTATTAAAAATTATGATAGGATCAAACCATGCAAAGTATGATCGAATAAAAAATAAAATAAAAATAATTTTTCTAAAGTAAATCAAATAACTAGAACAACAAGAGTGCATAAATAGATCAAAATAATTTTATTTTTAATATTTTAATAATATTTTCTCTTATTAGTTTAAAATTATTTTTTTCTATTTTTATAATAAATGCTAGAAAACTTGATTTTCTTAACTCTCTCCTTATGTTGGAAAATTAACTTTTCTTAATTCTCCTCCTATTTCTTTCAAATTAGACATATTTAATTAATTTAATAAGCAAACATTTCTCCTCCTTTATTTTGCAAGCAAAGTACATATTGAGTCAAAAAAATAACATCAAACACATTGAATTTCCATAAAAGATGAAATTTTCATTGATTAGCCAATGGTGATTATAAAGATAATATCATGAAAGCATGCAAAATATATGAGAGTTATATCCTATATAGATGCTAAAAATAGATTGAAAGGGTTACTAAAGCCATGGAAAAGAATCCTAGCATCTTAAGTAAGTATACATTAGGATAATCCTAATATGTAGATTTAGGCTAGGTAGGAAAGTATAGTCTAATATTTCTAAATGATCGGATCCGATAGTGAACATCCTCTCACACTGCAGTGAGTGCCCAAATCAATCTTTCTTGCTCATCTCTGACCAAAGATAATACCTTTATTTGATCTCATCTCGTCTGATGTGCCTCTGATATGTATCTCTAAAGTTCTGCATAGACTAATGTTATGATCTTGATGGAGAGTTTCTTAATAAATATATCCTCATCCAATCTATCAGGTAATCATGAGCTAGTATCTGGATGGCTAGTCTGTGAAAGTGAAGCTGCCACTATTTATTCATGCTGCTCTGTTGACTTCTTGTCCTAATATGTACTATAATAGATTCTACTGTAGAAGTCTCATTATCATCATCTGCTATAGCAGGAGAGCTAATATCCTCAATATCCTCAATCATCATCTCGATCAAATACAAATCTTAAATATGTAGCTACTTGAGATAATCCAAGATGCTCCTACTGGTCTATATATCTATAGCGTGCATCCAATACTATCAACATTTAACTCAATCTGCATATCTTTTGTTAGATGTGTATCCTAGAAGCCAGATTGGCTGACACTTATAATACACTTCTAAGGATAATTTTATAATTTTGACTTAAAATTTAATAAAGGGTTATTTTATTCTATTACATTGTATAGATAGTGTCTGTGATACATCCTTTGAGTTAATGATAATGATAATTTATATTTTTAATTAAAAATTTAAGACATAAATTTTCATAATTAACTAATGAACTACTTTCGACCGTAGGATCATCATGAGGATGGTGATCGATTCTTTCTTAGGATAGATGAGTCTTGGTCTATGGTGTGAAAATATCAGAGCGAGAGTATATTTACTCATTAGAAAATGAGGGCACTGAGCGTGACCACGTTAAGCAGTCATAAGAAAGTCTACCTTCACATTGATGACTGGCTCGATGCTGCAGTGGTGTAACTGATTCTTTGACTTGAGATGCATCGGTAGTTCACGTTAAGGGTGTTATAATTTGACTATATCATAACTTGGTCTCTTAGCCATTAAGAATCTTGAGGTATATGTTGGCTATGGCATGTTCATTGTAGAAATTGGATTACACCAAAAGGGGTTCTATCCATCTTGGTAGATGAGGAGAAGCCCTATGATGACCATGAGATCAAGTCCATAAAGCCCATGGCCATGATAGTGTAAAAATAATAGAAAGAGTTTCTATTAGGATTTCACATTGGACTTGAATCGAATGATTTATTCATATGACGAATGTTGGGTTTGATGAGTTCACCTTAACCCTAATCTTGTTAGGGCTCAAGATAGAAGAACTCAATCACATAGGTAGCTACGTTGAGAGGTTCGCTTTCAGTTCTGATGGGTTGCCACTATATATTATTAGGTATCATTGATGGATTTTGAAAGCAATTAGAGTGATCTTGATGATTGATTGTTCTAATTATGTGAATTGAAAAAGTTTTGGTTCATCGAAAGATATTTTGATGATATCGATGATAGAGATCACGACATATCCCATTGCCATATGGAATTGAACCTAATTGGATCACATAAATAAGAGTTTGGATTTGAATGTGATCAATTGGACTAATCCAGTTTGATTGATTTGAATTAGATTCGATTACATTTAAGAAAATCATGCTAGTACATAATTGAGCCTAACATTCTCCTTCAGTGGTCTTTTTGGTTCATCTCGGATGAGTTGACACACCTAGGAACCTTGTCGTAGTTTGACTAGAGCTTGTCTAGGTCAGAAAATAGTTTTCTTAATCCATCAGATAAAAATAAGATAATACCTACTAATTTCTATCATCTGCCATTTTCAGTTTTGGATAAGGGTCAATAGTTTGACCCTGATGT
Organism: Cocos nucifera; assembly: GCA_006176705.1. NCBI lineage: Eukaryota > Viridiplantae > Streptophyta > Magnoliopsida > Arecales > Arecaceae > Cocos > Cocos nucifera. The sequence continues at coordinate 134,973 of QRFJ01000529.1, read as the reverse complement.
ATGAAAGAAGGGATAAGAGGGCGTGTACCCCCTTGAGAATTTCTAGGGGCACGTGCCTCTAGATATTTTCATGAGAGAGAGAGGGGTGCACGTCCTCCTAGGCATGCACCCCATATGGATGGGTTTTGATCAGGTCAAATTTAGATTTGATCAGGTCAAAGAGTTTGATGGAGATCAAATTCTAGAAAAGAAAGGAGTCTCTTACGCCACCTTCTCCCTATCTATTTTGTATGGCAACTCTTAGAGGTTTTTTTGGGCAACAAACCTGATGAAATTAGGTGTATTTAGCATGGGTATCAGGTTTAAAAGTCTGATTAATCAAGCAATTAGATTGCTTGATCAATCAGGACTCTGGGTTGGTGCAAGATCTATTTAAAGGACCCTGCGCCCTAGGATTTACATCTTTAGATCCCCATGCCCATATGCTACCACCATAATCCTCCTCCATGCCCCGTCTAAAGCTCCTCCCTCTCTTCTTCATGTCCATACAAGGTTTGGTGGAGTTTCAACCATCAAGATTTGAAGAAATCTGAAGAAAAGATCGAGATAAGGTGATCTAGATCAAGAGATAGGGTGCTACCTTAAAAATTCATTTGAAGGATTCATAAATCCAATTTAGATCTAATTTTTGAAGATTAGATCGAGAAGAAGAGCACATTCAGATCCAGCCTAAGTGGACTCTAGTAAAGGCTAGGCACTTGTATGGCTAGATCCAGAACCTCGGGCAGCGACAAATCATCATCAAGGTAATTATCTACCCTTAATAGGTAACATCTGATGTTCCTATTTTTTATTTTAATTTTAAATTTTTAATATCAGATTATTAAAATTAAATCTAAGAACTCTCTAATTTAATTAATTTTATAGAAATTTTTATAAAAAAATTTGCTAAAGATCATATTAGATCGATCCTATGGCGGAAATAGTTTTTTTCTTCAAGTAGTATCAAAGTTGCGTTAGCAATTCTTCAGATCTATCATAGATCTAATTATTTATTTATTTATTGATATGATATTAGTGAATTTAGATGTCACATTAGATGTGATCAAATTTAAAATTAAAAAATTAAAAATTTTATTATTATAGATTAAAGATGTATGAGATGCATTACTAGATTAGTTGTAGAATTATTCTATGTGTAGTCTAGTATAACTTTTCTTTTGATATGATTAAATTAGATTTTTTAAATTTTTTTTTTTGATGTTATAAGAGTTAAAATCAGATCTAAAAATAGAAAATTAAAATTTAAAAATTTTCATATGTGATATGATGGATGCATGTCTAGACTAGTTTGCAGAATTGTTCTATGATTGTCTAGAATAGGATTTTATATGATTAGATCATTTAAAATTTTATTTTTTAGATGATATTTAAGATTTATCAAATCTGAAAACATGCATATTTAGATACATGAGATGTATACAGAACATGCATAATTAGATCTATGATTTTATATGTTATATATATTATTTTGTAGTATAGTTATTATTTTTGATTAGAGCATTTTCCTTGATCATCCAGTCATAAGAGTAAGAAAGATTTAAAGGCTCTCTTTTTTCATTCGATGGAGTACTCTTATGGCATGTAGGGGTGCTGCATGTTTATCCCTAATCAGAAATCCAAAAATTTACTTTTCTATAAAATTTTAGATCTTGAAATCCTAGGATTTTTTTATGTATGTTTTATTTTTGAACCTAAACTTAATTAAAAATTAAGAATATGAAACTAATTAGATTTAAAAATTATGAATTTTTAGATCTAAGACATCTTCATAAATTTGGGTTCAGGCTTGAGTAGCTTAATTAGGTCTAGCGGTCGATCAAATCGAATCAAGAGTTAGTTAGGTGGGATCAAGAGTGCTTTGAATTAACCAACCCAATAGGATTAAGTCTAGATTAAGGTCGACTCACAGCCACATGTGGTCGACCAAGTCAAGATCTAATTTGACTTTATGGTTCGAGCCTGGATTGTAGGCTAATCTGATTAGTTCTGGTTCGATAATTTAGTGTCTAAGGTAAGTTTGGTAGATACGATCAATTAGTTTTTAATTGGAAGCTACTTGACCTAAATACATTCTTGTCAAGTTAATGGTATATTTCTTCCATCGGTCTCACTTACATGGCCATTTGGGTCAACCTAATTCTGATTTGAGGTGGCTAATAATTCGAGTTAACCCATGCCACTAGGTTAGTCATAATTGTTATGACTAAGTCAAGTTAAGAGATCTAAATTAAATCTTTCTAAGAAAATATTAAGTTATAGATCTTCCACCATTATGGATGTACAAACCCTTCCTGGGGTTGATTATTTTTGGCTGGTCATAGTGGTTCAGTTGCATCAAAAAGATGCAACCATGTCTATTAGGCATTGGATGCTACTGGTTGGAGAATAGATTGGGCTCAATATTTTGGATACAGTAAGAAATTCAATCAAAAATATAATTTATGCAAATGATGGATCTGACTTAACTAAGGAGTGGAGCAATATTCTGGGCATGGTGAGCTTAATGAAATAGAGACCAGATTTGGATGCACCATGATTAGAGAATATTGGATAAGAGTTATCCACTCATCAATTGATCCATCATCAATAACTGTTCGATGAGGTGGTGAGCCAGTTGGTGGAACTGCACCATTCACTAAAAATCTATGATCGTGGAGATTTTCGCATCTCTACCAAGAAAGTATAGGGATCCAAAAAATAGTAAAAGTTTAATTTATTTAAAAATAAAATTTCCAAATAGATTGATCAAGTCTAATTATAAAATCTAACTAGAAACTTTGACTTTCTGCAGGAAAATATCTGCATCCAATCCCCTAGTCAAAATTCTAGATACCTATAGATTGACTAGATCTAATTTTAAGGACTAGCTTAGGAACTATAAAATTATTTTAGATTTCAAGAAGCTATCTTATGTATTGGATAAGGACCCATCCACTTTACTAGCCTATCCGATCGTTGATCAGAGAGCATCTTTAGAGAAGTGGATGGATGATGATAATAAGGCAAGGTACTACATGTTTGGCGCTATGTCTGATGAGCTACAGCACCAATATGAAAATATTATGATAATTCGATAGATGTTGGCTCACCTGCAAGAGTTATTTGGTGAGCAGAGTTGCATAGCTAGGTATCATGTCTCTCATAGACTTTTTAAAACTCAGATGCATGATGGGCAGTCCATCCAACATCATTATTTGACAATGATCAAGGAGCTTGAGAAACTCGGTGTTATCATGGATAGGGACTTGTAGATTGATGTGATCTTGTAGTTCTTGATCGATGCATATGGTCAGTTCATCATGAACTTCCATATGCATAAAATGTAATGTACCTTGGCCGAATTGATGAATATGCTGGTCACTACTGAGCTTTTTATAAAAGATTCTAAAAGCTCAGTTCTTGCTATGAAGTAGACTTCTTTCAAGAGAAAGTCTTTTGAAAAGAAGAAAAAGTCTATGAAAAAATAAAAGATGAAAGGTAGAAAGAAGAAAAAAGAAGAGCCAAAGAAGAAGGCCGCTAATAAGAGAAAGTATTCTCATTATAACATAGATGGCCATTTGAAGTGGAACTGTCCTTTATACTTGGCCAGCCTGAAGAGCAAGAAGGAGGCAGGTCTTTCTAGAGGTTTGCTCATAATAGAATCTAACCTTATGATTTCTTCTGCACCCAGTTAGGTGCTTGACTCTAGTTCTAGTGCTTACTTATGCACTTCTATATAGGATCTTGAGGAGAGCAGGAGGCTGAGGGATGGTGAGATGATCTTGCACGTCGAAAATGAAGCAAGAGTTGCTGTTATGATAGTGAAAATCTATCCTCTTCGACTACCATCTAGTTTAGATTTAGCTTTTAGAGATTGTTATTATATGCATACAACAAGCAGAAATTTAATTTCTATTTTCTATTTAGCATAGGAAGGATATGTAATTAGTTTTCTTAAGGACTACTATACTATTCTTTTTGAAAAAAATAAAAATAAAAATAGTTTTTTAATTAATGGTCTCTATCAGTTGCATGTTGATGTATCTGTGTTAAATGTCAAGCGAAACATGAATGCCATAGGATTAAAATGACCTAGGGATAGTCTTAATGATAGGTATCTATGGCACCTTAGGCTAGGTCATATAGCAGAAGACAGGATTAACAAATTAAAAAAATTTGGACTTATGAGTTCATTGACTTTCGAGTCATATCCGATTTATGAATCATGCCTTCAAAAAAAAAAGACCAAACTTCTTTTTATAGAACATGGGGAAAGGGCCACAGACCTACTTTTCCTGCTACACATAGATGTATGCGGCCCATTTGATGTGCCGACTATAGATAATTATTTCTACTTTATTACCTTTATCGATGATCTTTTAGGGTATGGATATGTGTACTTAATGCGACATAAGTCTGAAGCCTTTGAAAAGTTTAAGAAATTCAGATTTGAAGTAGAAAAATAAATAAAAAAATTCATTAAGGTTCTTCGATCATATCGAGGAGGTGAATACCTTACTCAAAAATTTCTAGACTATCTTAAAAAAAATGGCATAGTCTCTCAATGGACTCCACCAAAAATGTCTTAACTCAATGAGGTTTCAGAATGGAGATACTGAATCCTATTGGATATGATCCGATCCATGATGAGCTTCACGGACCTTCCTGAATTTCTTTGGAAATGTAGTCTAATGACAGTGATTTACCTACTAAATAGAGTTTTCTCTAAAACTGTTCCTACCATACTATATCAGATATGGCATGATAAGAAACCAAATCTGAGTCATCTCAGAATTTGGGATTATCCGGCTCATGTTAAGAAATAATAGGCGGACAAATTAGAGTCTAGGTCCTTTAGAGCTTGGTTTATAGGATATTTTGAAGAGTCATTAGAATATTATTTCTATCTTTCAGAAGATCATAATGTGATTATGAGTCGATATACCATTTTTCTTGAAAAATAGTTTATTCAAAATAGTGGCATTGGAAGGCAGATTAGGCACAAGAAGAAGGTTTCTAAAGAGCAACGAGCTAAAGAACCTATGAAACCTAATCAAATGGAGTCAGTCCATACACTACCTTCTCCACCTCAAAAATCAACTAGAATTTTTCATCTTCCTAAAAGGTACTTAGATGCTATTTTAGAGAATGTTGAAAAAATATTCTTTATGGAAAATGGGATCATGGTGATGATCCCAAGTCCTATGATGAGGTGATATCAGATATCGACTCCGAAAAATGGTTAGAGGCAATGAAGTTAGAAATTGACTCAATGCACTCAAACCAAGTCTAAACCTTGGTAGATCCATCTAAAGGTACAGTACCTATTGGATGTAAATGGATCTACAAGAGAAAGATAGGTGTAGATGGGAACGTGAAGACATTCAAGGCTAGGCTAGTAGTGAAAGGGTATAGTCAATGCAAAAGCATTGACTATCAGGATATCTTTTTACCAGTAGACATACTAAAATTCATCCATACATTGCTTTCTATTATAGTCTTTTTTGATTATGAAATATGACAAATGGACGTAAAAACATCATTCCTAAATGGATATCTTGAGAAAGATATCTATATGGAACGGTCGCTTGATTTCGCATCCAGTGATGAAAATCACAAAGTTTGCAAACTACAGAGATTCATATATGGACTAAAGTAAGTATCTCGGAGTTAGAATACTTGTTTTAACGATGTGATCAAATTATTTAATTTCATCAAAAATAAGGAGGAATTTTGTGTATTCAAAATAGTCAGTAGGAGCACTGTTGTCCTCCTCGTATACTACGTGGATGACATCCTCCTAATTGGAAAAGATATTTTCATGTTGACTTCGATCAAAATGTGGTTATTAAAGAAGTTCTCTATGAAAGATCTAGGAGAAACATCCTTTATATTGAGAATTAAGGTCTATAAAGATAGACCAAATAGGATGCTAGATCTTTCACAGAAGATGTACATAGAGGAGGTGCTAAAGAGGTTTAGCATGGAAAACTTCAAGAGGGGTCTAGTACCCTTTAGACATGGCATTCATCTCTCCACGAAAATGTACCCTAGCACACCCGAGGAGATTGAACGCATGAGCAAGATCTTTTATGCTTTGGCAATAGGGAGCCTCATGTATGCTATGCTATGTACACATCTTGATATTGCCCATGCTGTGAGTGTCACGAGCAGGTATCAATTGAATTTAGGTGAAGAGCACTGGACTTCTATAAAATATATTCTTAAGTACTTGAGAAGAACTAAGAATATATTTATAGTCTTTAGTAATAAAGAACTCCAGATCTAGGATTATACAGACTCATATCTTATGTCCGACTTAGATGATTGAAAGTTGACATCTAAAAGTCTATTTGTATGCAATGGTGGTATAGTTAGCTAGAAGAGTTTCAAGCGAATAGTGATTGCAGACTCCATCGTGGAAGCTGAGTACATTGCTTCATCAAAAGCTATGAAGGAGGTGTTCTGGTATAAGAAGTTTACCGCAGAGTTTGGGGTGATGCCATTGGATGCCGTCCCTTTGTACTGCAATAACAATGGCACCATAGTCCTAGCTAAGGAGCTAAGATCTCACCAAAAGTCGAAGTATATCGAGCGGCGATATCACCTCATCCATGATTACCTCGATAAGAATTACGTCGAGATCAAGAGAGTCGATACCGCAGACAATGTAGCTGACCAATTGATGAAATCGTTGAGCTAGTAGAAGATCAAAGGCCATCTTAAGAAGATGAAACTTAGATTTGTAGCCAATTGACTTTAGGTCAAGTGGGAGTTTGTTAGATATGTGTCCTAGGCTGACACTTGTAATACACTTCTAAAGGCAATTTTATAATTTTGACTTCAAATTTAATAAAGAATTATTTTATTCTATCATATTGTATAGATAGTGTCTGTGATACATCCTTTGAGTTAATGGTAATAATAATTCATATTTTCAAGAGTTAAAAATTTAAGACATGAATTTTCATAATTAACTTATAAACTACTCCAGACTAAAGGATCATCACGAGGATCATGGTCGATCTAGAAGATTGGTATACAATCACTTTCTTAGGATAGATGAGTCTTGAGTCTATGGTGTAGAGACACCGAAGCAAGAGTATAGGTACTCGTTAGAGAATGAGGGTACTGCGCATGACCACCTCGAGCAGTCATAAGAGAGTCTACCTTCTCGTTGATGACTAGCTCAATGCTGCAGTGGTGTAACTAGTTCTTTGACCTAAGGTGCATCGATAGTTCACCTTGAGGGTATTATAATTTGACTATACCATAACTCAATCTCCTAACCATTCAGAATTCTGAGGTATATGTTGTCTATGGCATGTTTATTGTAGGAATTTGATTGCACCAATAGGAGATATATCTACCTCGGTAGATGAGGAGAAGTCCTATGATGATCATGAGATCAAGTCCATAAAGCCCATAGCCATGGCAGTATGAAAATGATAGAAAGAGTTTCTATTAGAATTTTACATTGGACTTGAATCGAATGATTTATTCATATGACAGATGTTGAGTTTGATGAGTTTACCTTAACCCTAATCCTATTGGAGCTCAGGATAGAAGACCCAATCACATAGGTAGCTGCATCGAGAGGTTCGTTTTTGGTTCTAATGGATTGCCAGCATATACTGCTAGGTGTCACTAGTGGATTTTGAGAGCAATTAGAATGATCTTGATGATCGATCGTTCTAATTATGTGAATTGAAAAAATTTCGGTCCATCGAAAGGTGCTTCGATGATGTCGATGATAGAGATCGTGATATATCTTATTACCATATGGAATAAACCTAACTAGATCACACAAACAAAAATTTGGGTTTGGACATGATCAATTAGGCTAATCCAGTTTGATTGATTTGGATTAGATCCGATTAGATTCAAGAAAATCATGGTAGCATATGGTTGAGCATAATATTCTCCTTTAGTGGTCTTTTTGGTTCATCTCGGATGTTTGACTCATTTGAAAACCTATCCTAGTTTGACTGAAGCTTGTTTAGGTCAGAAAATGATTGTCTTAATTCATTAGGTGAAAATAAGATAACACATGCTAATTCCTATCACCTGCCATTTTCAGTTTCGAACAAGGATCAATAGTTTATCCTTGATGTAAGAAAGAAGGTACAAGAGGGCGTGCACCCCTTGGAGAATTTCTGGGGATGTGTCCTCCAGATGTTTTCATGAGAGAAAGCGGGGTGCACATCCTCGGCGTGCACCGCATATGGATGGATTTTGATCAGATCAAATTTAGAATTGACCAGGTCAAAGAGTTTGATGGAGATCAAATTCTAGAAGAGAAAGGAGTCTCTTACGCCACCTTGTCCCTATCTATTTTGTATGGCAACTCTTGGGCATTTTTTTTGGCAACAAACTTGATGGGATTAGGTGTATTTGGCATGGGTATCAAGTTTAAAAGTTTGATTAATCAAGTAATTAGATTGCTCGATCAATCAGGACTCTAGGTTGGTGCAGGATCTATTTAAAGGACCCTGCACCCTAGGGTTTGCATCTTTGGATCCCCACACCCATATGCTGCCGCCATAATCCTCCTCCATGCCTCCTCTAAAGCTCCTTACTCACTTCTCCATGTCCACACTAGGTTTGGAGTTTTAGCCATCAAGAATTGAAGAAAGCTGAAGAAAAAATCAAGACAGGGTGATCTAGGTCAAGAGATAGGGTGCTGCCTTCAAAGTTCGTTTAAAGACTTCATAAATCAGATTTAGATCTGATTTTTGGAGATTAGATCTAGAAGGAGAGCACATTCAGATCTAGCCCAAGTGGACTCTGGTAGAGGCTAGGCACTTGCATGGCTAGATCCAGAACCTCGGGCAGCGATAGATCATTATCAGGATAATTGTCTATCCTGAATAGGTAACATCTGATGTTCCTATTTTAATTTTAATTTTAATTTTTAATATCAGATCATTAGAATCAGATCCAAGAACTCTTTGATCTGATTAATTTTATAAAAATCTTTATAAAAAATTTTATTATAGATCAAATCAGATCAGATCGATCCAATGGCAGAAATAGTTTCTTTCCTTCACCTTTCACTTTGGAAATTAGACTTTCTCATCCTTTAGGCAAAATGCTTCTAGGGTGCCATTAGAGAATAAGGACTATAAGATTAGAATAGATATGGAGAGAGAATATTCAATTTTAGTGAGAGAGGGGTTTGAAAGGAATTATGGCTTTAGAAAATTGACAATGGAATGATAGAGACTTGGGATATTTTCAAATAGGTGAACCAATCCTAGAAAAAAAAGGGGTTGGCTTCTGCTAAATCAAGAGTCGGCTCTTGAAGAGAGGTCAACTCCAATGAAATTGGGAGTCAGCTCCTCGAAGCAGAAAATAGTTCAGCCAGTTTTTGATTCAAGAAAATATAATCAAGTTGAATAAGAATCAATAGGCAATCAAATCGATGATCAAGAAAGATATTCAAGTGAAATTAGGGGATCAAAAATTAATCAATCATGAGGGCAAGATTATCAAGTCAAGGGACTCATGTAAAAAAAAATCTAGATATAGGCTCTATGAGTTTTTGTTGAACTATAAAATTTTAAATCCTTAGGGATAAGCTAATATGCAATGTAATTTAACACATCAAGTACTTAATTTTTGTGATTGAATATCTTATCTTCAAGTACTTTATCTCATACAAAAATTTTATTAAAATTTTAATAATTTAGTATTTTATGGAGGAATGTCAAACATAGTTTTACTTGTATATTCAGCAACCCAAAAACATTCATATCAAATTAAACATCTTTTAATTTTTGTTTACTAATTGCAAAATTGATATGGAAAAGCTATTATATCATGTTGAATTTTAAGATAATTTTAATCCATATCATAACATGATACTTAGAGAAGAGCATATTGACCTCTTAAAATCAAAGTATTCAAATCATCAAAATCAATCAATCATACTAATCTTACTAATATATGAAAAAAAATTTAAGTAAATAAATATAATATGAAATCATATTAAAGTTAATAGATTCAATCAAAATAACTTTAACAATCATTGATGGTATGATGTGAGAAAAGATTTAGATTATATCATGCATCAATACTTATCCCTTTTTATTTTCAAGACATCCATAAAAATTTTCTTTCTTTCATTTCATTTAGATCCTTAGTGCACTTACAAAATTACTTAATAATTTTTGGTACCCAAGTTATCTTGGATCCATAGGATTTAGTATTCAAGATTTCTTTTGGAAACCAAATTTGTTTAATAGAAGTTTGGCCATTTCTTTTAATATTATATTCAAAAATTTTATGGCCAACTTTATTATATTTAAAATACTTGATTGAAGGATTTTCAAATAAAGCTTTTATGGACATGTTTTTGATAAATTTTTATTTTTTTAATAAATTATAGCCAATTTCCTCTATATCAAAAATAGTCCTTTGATTGTTTAATATAGCTTGAAGCTTTTGAGATTCAATTATAAACTTTTCAATCATGAACTTCAAGCTTTCAATTTTTTTTTTTAGTTTGACATTTTCTTCCAAAAGAGATTTTTCATATTTACTCTTTTCTTTAGCATAAAATTTTAGTTTATTAAGTTCTTCTTTTAATTAAGATTTTCTTAAATCATAGATTTTTTAGATTTTAAAAATTTTTCTTTTCCTTTAACTAAAAAATTTTCAGATTTAACTATATTCTTCTTTTTCTTAGTTAAACCTTCTATTTATTTTAAAAAAAAATTAGCTATATTTTTTATATTTTTTTAATAGATCTTCTTTTTCTTTCAAAATTTTATTTTTTTCTTCAGCTAAAGATAAGTTGTATTTTCTAAGCTCTTTGTTTCATAGCCTTACCTTCTTATGTTCATTCATTAACTCATTAAAAGCTTCATGTAATTTATTAAAAGTAAATTCAGAGGAATGTGTATGATATATTTCATCATTTTGAGCCATGAGGCAGCAACTTGCTATACATTTCTCCTCTTTCTCATTCTTTTCTTCTTTGCTTTACTCCCTCTTAATCAATGCTTTCTTTTTATTTTGTTTCTTCCTTTTCTTCTTCTTTTCATCCTCGTGCAGCATGAGGCATTAGTTGAGGTGAGTTTTCTTTTTTCTTGAGAGCTTGATATTTTTCTTTGATTTGCTTACTTAAAAGTAGTTTCTAATTTTTTTTATATTTAATTTACTAAAATAAATGAAAAAATTATATTAAAAATATTTATATCTAATGAACAATAAAGTAAATTCATTGCTTTAGCTTTCATTTGAATCATTTTTTTATCATGAATCAACGCATTAGGTGTATGTAGGCCATTGATTATAATTTTTCATAAATTATAGTCATGTGCTTGAATGAATATTTTTATTCTAAATTTTTAATAAGTATAATTTGAACCATTAAACAATGGAGGTTGATCAATGGAACGGCCTTCATTAAAAAGAGATTCCATTTTGGGTTGCCAAGATCTTTGGCTTTTGATGGTTAGGTCAACAGTTAATAACATAGCACCTGCTCTGATACCACTTGTTGCCTAGAGGTAGCAACCTAAGAGAGGAGGGAGTGAATTGGGTTCCTATAAAATTTTTATCCAAATTTTAATTCTAAATAAATATGTGCTTTACTTTAATTAATTCAGCTTGATATAATTATGTAGTATATAGAATGGAATCAAATGTGTATTAAACTATGCAAGAATTATGGCGAAGCTAAACAAATAGTAATACAAATAAAGCAAGAAGTAAAGATAAGTAAAGCAAGAAAGTGAAGAACACAATCACAAACACTCAAAGTTTATAATGGTTCAGAGCAATACACTCCTACGTTCACTTTTCAAGCTTTTCAAGCTTTTTTTAAAATTTTCACTATAATCTTTCCTTGATTACAGTATATTTGTTTTCATGGGCTCAAAAACAAAACTTAGTTGGCTTTTCGGGCTTACGAACCAAAACTTAATACTATTAGTTTTTTTGGACTCACTAACAATCTAGTTGGTTTTTAACAGGAGCACCAACCACAATCTTTCTAATATCCAATTATGGGCTTGGGCTTGCCTAATCTCCAAGTTTTTTGTCTAAGAAATTTATAAAGAAACAAAAATACAAGTATAAGTTTCAGCACAAAATAGAAAATAAAAATTAGAACTCTTTAAAGTTTGAAGAAGTTGCTGTTAGATTGCTCAAATGATGCTTAAACTTCTCTTCTTGATGCTTGAGAGGATGTGAAAGATGATGGAGATAGATCTTCTTGAAAGTCCTCTAATTTTGAAGCTTAGTTTCTCTCTATTTTCTCTCTTTTGAATGATATTTAATATTTTCTTCAAGAAATGATGATTTCTTTTCAAAATATCTTTTCTTTCTTTTGAATACTTTTTAAACCTTCAATCAAAGCTAAAGAATGATTAGTAGCCATTTAAAGCCATTGGAGAGTATTTATTAGACATTTAATGCACTAAAAATGGATAGAAAAATTAGCTATTATGAAAGTTTCCATCATAAGGGTCGATTCTAGGATTGTCCCTTGCACTGGGGTTGACCCAACCCCTGGGGTCGACCTCTATGGCAGAAAAATAGTAATGACCAATTTCTGCATTTTTTGGATGGCAGAATAGCAGGGGTTGACCCATGGGTCAGCTCCTAGCAAAGAGATCGACCCTAGGGTCGTCTCTTTTTGTATGCCACTCAAAAATAGCATGCTAGGCTGTCCATTTCAAAAGGAGATGACCTAGGAGTTGACCCTAGGATTGATCTTTTTGCTAAAACTTGATTTTTTTTTAAATTTGACATTCAAAAAATATGAAATTACCTCCAAAAGATCAAACTTTTTCTCTAGTTGCTCTTGAGGCCTTCGAAACATATTTTCTTCTAACTTGATGAAATTATGATTTTGTCCTTTTTCAAGGATCTTTATTAATTTAATTTTTTTGAAGCTTTTGACTTGGTGATTTTTGTGTGGATCTTTTCTTAAATTAATTTTCTTAATTTGAATACCTGAAAATATCTACATCTACTTTTGAAATACATGATTAAATACTTAAACATTTAAAGTTTGACGATCATGAAAATCAATCATGGGGTCAACAAAGAGATCTCCTATTACAAAATATAGCTTTGCTTCTTAAAACTCAAGACAATTTTTAAGTTCCATAGCCAATCTTTGTAATTGAGTCCAGTTAGTCAATTGATCTCTAAGATGCGAGCGAGAGGGTTAGAAGATATTTTTTTGATAGAAAGAAGCAGATTCTAGTTAGACATTGTAATTGACTTGTATATTTTAGTTTGATTTTGGAGTTTTATTTTTAAAAATGAACTATCTTCACTATTTTTTCAAATCTCCCACATTTCTCAAGTGGAGAAACAGAAACCTTCATGACTTAAGTTTCAAGTGGGTACCATGGTTTCATTAATTACACACCACCTCACTTGACAATTATTTATGATGGGTCAACCGATAGATGAACAACTCTTGTCCAATACTTCTCTAAGCAAGTTGCAGTGGTCACCGGTCTTTAAGTCATGAAGTCTCATCTGATCATTATTAGCCCATTTTTTAGTTAAGTCAAATCCATTATTCACATGAGATGAAGCCATCATTGGGTCCCTTACCTAACAATTGTTAAGACCCAACCTCATCTCCATCCTACAACATCTCATGTCATAGAGTGGTTGCACTTTTTCGGTACAACTGAACTACTATATCCAGCCAAGAACAATCAATACCAGTAGAGTACCCACACATCTATAATGGTGGAAGACCGCTCGATTTAATATCTATTAGGAGAATTTAATTTAGGTCTTTTTGTTTAATTGTTTATTTACATCTAATATAAATCCATAATTAAGATGGATCTACATGAGAGATCTTGACTTGGTTCACCAAGTTTGGAATCATGGTTGCAAACATTTGCAGTAAGCTTTAACGCAAAGCAATCCAAATTTAAAACTCAATCAACCACATTGGCCAGGTAAGTGTAAGATTGATGGAAGGCTCCCATGCTTTCGCAACAATCCTAATTAAGAAACTATTACTCTAAATCACTTTTCTTAGACATCAATTAATCAACCTTTTTTCAAATAGTGTTAGCTTTTTGTTTTCGTGATTGGGGAATATAAAATTGCAAACCATGTAAACTTATGTAGTCATGATACAACCCTAATCCAAAAAGAGTTGTGGTGTTCCAAGATGATCACCACATGTATCCATGAAAACACCTTCTTAATGTTCCAAATAAAAAGATTTTTATTTATTAGGTATTTTGTTTTTGATTCTCTATTAATTATTATCTTTTATGCCATATCTCAAATGAAAACATTCTTTCGTGATTATCATATGATCAAGTAACTTTTTACTCTAAAACATATCGTATATGCAAAGAAAGACATAAAAGGAAATATAACACATATCATGTATGCGAAGAGAATAAAAAAAACTTAAAACATATCATATATGCATGATATATTCACATTATCAATCTCTTTCCATCCTAGGACAATCTTTCAACATAATGCCGCATTATGCCAAGGCAGCCTTATGTCGGGATGAACTTTGATTGATTTAATAAATATCTTGAATGTAAAAAAAAAAAATCCTAATACATATCTCATATGCAGAAAGAGAAGAAATCATATCACATATGAAAAATAGCAAAAGAATTCTATCACATATCACATATGCATAAGAACCACAAATTCAGATTTTGGTAGTTTGATTCAATCCTTTGATCAACAAGATGATCAAGCGATTGATCTAGTACCCAAGAGTCAATTTCATATACGAGGTGATTCTAATACCACTTGAAGGGATTTCCAAAACAACCATAAATCAAAGAGGGAATGGAAAATATAATCTATAGCATCAAGTATGCATAGTGGAAATTTTTTTTTTGAAAAACCATCTGGAGATCTGACCTCTAGAGTTCATGATTGAAGAAAGCCCAAAAGAAACATACTTATAAAGGGAATCGGATTAAAGATAGATTATATGAGGAAAGAAAAAGAAGATCTCATCTTCTTTTTGCGTACCTCTCATCGTAGATGATCTTTTTTCCTCCGGTTCTTTTTGAAGCTACGAAAGCACTTGACCTCTATAGAAATCCACATAGAGATGAGGCTGATCAACAACTACTTGGCTCCATAGGATGCTAGGTCTCTTGTAAAGCCTTTGCTTGATGGAGGAAGGTTTTCAACGCCTTTGAGAACCTTAGCAGGATAATGGCTTCTTTAAGATCTCTAATACTAAAATCAAAATTTCAACAACCTTGAGAAAAAAAGGAAGAAGCCTTTAGGAGTAGAGGAGGAAAATTATTTAGGTCTGGGAATTCTCAAGCCTTTGAGTAGGGGGAGCCTCTTGAAGCTTAAGGATTATTTTGAACCCTTGGGGTTGGCCTCTCTTTTATAGGCACAGGACCCCAAGTGTTTTGACACAAATGCTCATAGGATCTGGCGGCTAGGATTTCATAAAATAAAATCTATAGCTTCCACCTAAAGTAGGGTCAAACCCTTCCCCTTTTGTTCTATGGCTGATTTTCATATTTAAGGATCAAGTATTTTTCTATTTGTTCATGGCTGATTTTCATGTTTAGGGAGGCTAGGTCTAGGTGTCATACATTTGATGCATCCAAACCTTTTTGAGTGCATGTGACCTAAGCCCAAATCTGGATCCAAATTCAATTGAACCAAATCCCCATTTGACATAACTTGAATTTAGCCATAATTAATTTGATCCAATCAAATTAATACATGCAACATTTGCACATTAGTCCTCCTTGAACTTGCTAACTATTAGCAATTAAGTCCTTGCTACTTGTAACAATTACAAATTGGTCTAATTATCAATCAAATTGATAATTAAGATCTTGAGATGATTTGAAATCATCTTCCAATCAATCATGTTGGAGATAAACCCCGCACCTGCTGAAGTCTAGTCTGATGCTTAGCCTAATGTGACTGGTAATCATGGAAGAGCTTCGATTGAAAATTCTTTCTCCAACGGTCGAACCCCAGCCGAATTTCTTCAAGCACCTGGACTCCCTGTAGTGGCCGAACCCCAGCCAAATTCCTTCAAGCATCCAAACTCCCTCCAGTGGTCGAACCCCTTCTAGACCTCTTCTTCAGTCAGATTTTTACAGGAGTCGAACTTCTTCCGGACCTCTCCTTCAGTCGGATTCCTTCAGGAGCCGAATTTCTTCTAGATCTCTCCTTCAAAAAGATTTCTCTAGGAGCCGAACTCCATCCGGACCTCTTCTTCAGTCGAATTTCATCAGGAATCGAACTTCTTCTGAATTTTTCCTTCAGTCAGATTTCTATAGAAGCCAAACTTCTTTCAAACTTCTCCTTCAGTCAGATTCCTACATGAGTCGAACTTCTTTCGAATTTTTTCTTCAGTCAAATTTCTACAAGAGCCGAACTCCTTTTGGACCTCTTCTTCAGTCGGATTTCTTCAGGATCCAAACTTCTTTTGAACCTCTCCTTCAGACGGATTCGTCCAGGAGCCAAACTCTTTTCGGACTTCTCCTTCAGTTGGATTCCTTCAAGAGCCGAACTCCTTCCGGACCACTCCTTCAGTCGGATTTCTCTAGGAGCCGAACTTCTTCTGGACTTCTTCTTTAGTCGGATTCCTCTAGGAGCCAAACTCCTTTCAGATCTCCTTCAGTCGGATTCCCATAGGAGCTAAATTTTTTTTTGGACGTCTCCTTCAATCGAATTTTCATAGGAGCCGAACTCCTTTCGAACTTCTTTTCAGTCAGATTTCTACAAAAGCCAAACTCCTTTCGAACTTCTCCTTCAGTCAAATTTTCACAGGAGCCAAACTCCTTTCAAATTTTTTCTTTAGTTGGATTCCTACAGGAGCCGAATTCCTTCTAGACCTCTTCTTCAGATAAATTTTTCCAGGAGCCGAACTTCTTTCTGACTTCTCCTTTAGTCGGATTCCTACAGGAGCCAAACTTCTTTCGGACCTCTCCTTCGGATAGATTCCTTCAGGGGTCGAACTCTTTTTGGACTTCTTCTTTAGTCAGATTTCTACAGGAGCCAAACTCCTTCTGGATTTCTCCCTCAGTTAGATTTTCATAGGAGCCAAACTTTTTTTAGACTTCTCTTTCAATTGGATTCCTACAGAAGTCGAATTTCTTTCGAACCTTTTCTTTAGACGGATTCCTCCAGGAGCCGAACTCCTTCCTAACTTCTCCTTCAGTCGGATTCCTACAGAAGCCGAACTCTTTCTGAATCTCTCCTTCAGATGGATTTCTATAGGAGTCGAACTTCTTTCGAACTTCTCCTTCAGTTGGATTTCTACAGGAGTCAAACTCCTTCTGG
The DNA here is from genome assembly GCA_006176705.1 of Cocos nucifera. NCBI lineage: Eukaryota > Viridiplantae > Streptophyta > Magnoliopsida > Arecales > Arecaceae > Cocos > Cocos nucifera. Next base: position 117,702 of record QRFJ01000529.1, on the reverse strand, counting down.
ACCTCTCCCTCAGTCAGATTCTTGCAGGAGTCGAACTTCTTTCAGACCTCTCCTTTAGTTGAATTCCTACAGGAGCCAAACTCCTTTTGAACTTCTCCTTCAGTCAAACTTTATCTGGATTCCTCCAGTGAATTACTTTCAGATTTCAAGTAGTATTCGTCTTAGATGATCCTCTCTTTCCGTATTTTCTTTAGGAGTCCAAACTCCTTCAGAATTGATATATGTCAAAGTTCTTCACCTACCAATACCTGCTTTCTCTGAACTTCGACTATTAAATCTCAACGAACAGGTGATCCTACAATCGAATGGTTACTATTATCATTTATCTAAATGATTTTGACTGTCATTTATCATGATGGTTACGACTATCATTTATCAGTCTGCTATAGGTGATCCCCCTACCGAATGGTTACAATAGGCTCTATCTTTAAAAAGAAATCCTCCGAATACATTTTCTCTATGCTCTCTTCTCCTTTCCAAATAGAGCACTCCATTTTTATTGATCAGAAGAGCTGACTTGATCGTCGGAGGATCCTACCGGAGCCACCACCATCGACTCCGGACGAAACTTTATTTTGCAGATCACCGACGGCGATCTCTTCTTCTCCAACTTTAGCCCGATCCGACGTCAAGCAGATTCTGCACCAACAAAATTGGTGCTAGAAGGAGGGCCTCTGTTCCTGACGTTCCCTTATTCTTAAAGGAGTGCTCGACAGTAATCACTTTTTTTTCTCTCTAGAGTTCTTCTCAAAAAAAATGCCTCTCAGGAAAGCTTCAATTTGATAATCAACGGCCTCTGTAGCCAGATCTCATCTAGATCTATCTATTTCTGCTCCAGCTCTGATAATTCAAGCTCTACCTACAGGCATGGTGGATGCGAAGCAGTTCGACCTACTAGTCCAGCTAGTTCAAGGTCTCACGGAGGCAGTGCAAGCCATACATCGGTAGGCTCTGGTGCCAATTCGGCTGAAGCAGTCTTTTTTGGAGCCCCATGATTTGATCGAAAGATGGTCGACTTGGGCCAGCTGGTTGGTGACCTCTAAAAAGAAAAAATAAAGGGCGAAGAGCCATTGCTCGGACCATGATTCGATCCTAAGGAAAGCTTTGCCCCCGTCCCATTAGAAAACTCTGAAGATCAATGATTGTGAAGATCTCCTGAATCAAAGGCTCCAAGAAATAAGCCGATAAATTGAAGAGCTTCATCATATTTCCTACTCACATGGTAATAATATTTGCACTGATCCTTCTTTTTCTCAAAAAATTATGTAAGAGCCCATTTCATCGAACTTCAAGCTTTTCCAATTTAAAAGCTACGACAAAACCTCTGATCCAATCGATTACCTGGAGGCCTTTCGAACCATGATGCTACTCCATGGCACACCAGATGCCATCTTATGTCGAGCCTTTTCATCTACCTTAAAGAAAGTAGCAAGAAACTGATACTTAATGTTGAAGTTGGGTACGATCTTTTACTTTGATGAGATGAGCCATCAGTTTGTAGCTCACTTCGTCAGCAGCCGATGTCCATGCCGAGGTTCGGATTCTCTGATGCATATCAAGCAGAAAGAGAGAAAATCTATCCAAGCTTATGTCATCCAATTTAATGCTGCTGCATTGAAAGTCTAAAATCTGGATCAATCTTTTGCAATGACCGCACTCAAGGGCAGCCTTCAGAAGAATGATTTGTTATTCTCTCTGAAAAAGAAGTACCCCAGAGACTTTGTCGATCTGTTAGCTCGAGCTGAAGGATATGTTCGAGCGAAAGAAACCTTCAAATTGAAGGATGAGGAAGCCGCAGGAGAGTGGCAGACGGGCAAATCTAATAAACCTGCAGCTGATGAAGGGCTGAATGAAATTCGATCATGCTCACGGACTCCCCCCGAGCGCAAGTGAGTCCGAACTCCTTCTCGAGCTTATCGTCAAAGAAGCGCCGACAGAAGGGCATGATGTTCTTCCTCCAAAAGATTTCATAATTACATTCCCCTCAATATTCCAAAAATATAAGTATTGATGGAGATCAAGCAGCAACTCCCGAGGTCAGAAAGGATGTGCACTCATTCTAACAAGCACAATCCTAATAAATACTATCTCTACCATCACGACCATGACCACGATACTGAAGAATGCATTTAGCATCAAGATGAGATCAAAGAGCTCATCAAGAGAGATCAGTTGGATCGATTTCTCAGACATCGATCTAAAGCGAGAGAAGATCGATCGAGGGCACTACCGCAGTCTGAACCACCAAGAAGGGAGGAACAACAAGAAGATCGGCTGCCTCTCGGCATTATCAATACTATCTCTGGGAGATTTCGGTAAGAAGAGGCCAGTGGCTCTAAGGGATCAGTAAAAAGATGGAGGGTTGAAGAATCCATAATCTTCACTGAGAAAGATGCACGAGGAGTACAGTTTTCGTACGATGTGTGGTTGTAATCTATTTAAATATGACGGACTATGATGTACGTCGCATCCTAGTTGATAATAAAAGTTTGGCAGATATCTTGTTTTATGATGCTTTCTCTAAAATATCAAAATCTAATAGTCAGCTTGGACCAATAAACTCCTCCTAGTAGTCTTCGCTGGTACTGCAGTACCAGTTGAAGGTATAATGACTCTAGCTGTGGTTGTTGGGCAATATCCAAAACAATCTGGAGCGTAGATGGATTTTTTGGTAGCAAAAGCCCCCTCCGCTTACAACGTAATTCTTGGCCGACCTGACTTAAATATACTTCAGATGGTGGTATCCACTTATTATTTGAAGATTAAGTTCTCGACAAGTTACAAGATCGGAGAGGTCAGGAAAGATCAAGCTTTGGCAAGGCACTACTACTCAATTGCCCTACAAAAGGAAGCACAGTTCGACCCTTATTTTATTGATGGGCTAGATGTCCATGATGACTTTGCCAAAGAATGGGGTGAGCCCATAGAAGATCTTGTGACCATCCTCCTGAATGATGGAAATACGGAGCATATAGTACAAATTGGCTCCAATCTGAAAGATGAAGTTCGAAAGCAGCTCATCGCCTTCTTACGAAGGAATGCCGACATCTTTGCTTAGGTTCTGATGGATATGCTTGGGATTGATGCCGAGGTTATGGAACATCGGCTGGCCATTGTCCTCAAGCACCGACCAGTGAAAGAAAGAGTTCGAGGCCATGCACCAGAAAGATAGAAGGTAATAGCAGAAGAAGTTGGCAAGCTTTTTAATGCCAGATTTATTCGAGAAGTCAGCTATCCAACTTGGATCTCTATCGTGCTCCTGGTCAAAAAAGCCAATGGCAAGTGGAGGATGTGCATCGACTTTAAGAAGCTTAATAAGACCTGTCCAAAAGATAGATACCCTTTGCCTAGAATTGACCAACTGATGGATGCGACTTTAGGTTACGAGCTTCTCACCTTCATGGATGCCTTCTCTGACTATAACCAAATTCGGATGGCACCGGAGGACGATGAGAAGACTGCTTTTATTACTAACCATGGCCTTTACTATTATAGGGTCATGCCTTTTGGGCATAAAAATGCAGGCACGACTTATTAGTGCTTGGTCAATAAAATCTTCAAGGAGCAGATCGACCGCAATATGAAGGTTTATATCGACGACATGCTGATCAAAAGCTAAAAGACTGTCAATCATGTCGCCGACCTTGAAGAGGCTTTCGATATGCTCAGAAAATATAAGATGAAGCTAAACTCAATCAAGTGTGCCTTTAGGGTAACCTTAAAAAATTTTTGGGATTCATGGTCTTGAGACGAGGGATCGAGGCCAATCCAGAGAAAATTTGAGCTACCTAGAAAATGACCGCTCCAAAGTCTATCAAAAAAGTTCAGTGTCTGAATGGGAAGGTGGTGTCTTTGAATTATTTTATCTCTAAATTGATCGAATGCTGCATGCCCTTCTTTCAAATCCTCAAGAAGCCGAAAGATTTTCACTGGACTCAAAAATTTTAAAAGGCATTCAACGAGCTCAAGAACTACCTCGGCTTGTCCCCCCTATTAGTCGAACCTAAATCTAGAGAGGAGCTATTTCTCTACCTTGCAGTCTCTCCTACGGTGCTAGCAGCAGTTCTGATCAAAGAAGAGGTGAAAGTACAATGATCAGTCTACTACATAAGTCGGATTCTAAGGGATGCCGAGACTAGATATACAAAGTTGGAAAAATTGACTTATGCTCTTCTAATCATAGCAAGAAGACTTCAATCTTACTTTTAGGGATATGCTATAATGCTTCTCACTGACCAGTCGATCAGAGCAATCCTTCATCAAACGGATGCTTTTGGAAGAATTGCAAAATTGGCATTAAATTAATGAAATTCGACATCAACTACCGACCTCGACCAGCAATCAAGGCTCAGGCACTGGCCGACTTCATAGTTGAATGCACCATTCTAGATGAAGCTAAGCCTGAATAGAATGGGACTGGCATCCCGTGGTTACAACCAAGCCTCTCTAAAGAAAGTGCCGACCTTCTCAAAGATTTTTGGGCCCTGTATGTGGATGGTTCATCCAACTCCGTTGGAGCAGGTGCGGGATTAGTCTTAGTCAACCCTGAGGGAGTCATCATCGAGTATGCGCTATGCTTCGAATTTTCTACAACTAATAATAGGGCCAAATATGAAGCGCTGATCGTCGGATTAAAAATAATAAAAGAATTAAAAGTAGATCGATTTCAAGTCTACAATAATTTTTAATTAGTGGTCGGCCAAGTTAGTAGCAATTATGAAGCACAAGAGGAAAGTATGATGAAATACCTTGAGAAAGTAAAGGATTTGACTTCGATCTTCGATAGTTTTGGTATTCAACAGATTTCGAGGGTAGAAAATACGAAAGCCGACCTCTTCTCTAAATTGGCCACTTCAGCCCCAGCCGAACTATCCAAAGAAGTATTTTTTGAAACTTTAAAATGCCCAAGCTCAGAGGAACCACAGCTCGTTATGCATACAGAGCTTGAGCCGAGCTGGATTGACCCATTAGTTGCCTATCTCAAAGAGGGAGTTCTTCCTTATGATCCGAAAGAAGCTCGAAAACTCAGAAATTAAGCCTTCTGATATATTTTGTATGAGGGCAAGTTATATAAAAGGTCATATTCGCTATTGCTGCTGAGACGTCTTCGACCTTTAGAGGTCGACTTCGCATTATAGAAAGTGCATGAGAAAATTTATAGAAGTCATATAGGAGCCAGATCTCTATCATAAAAACTACTTCGATAAGGGTACTATTGGCCAACCTTATACCATGATTCTATGGAGTACGTCAAGAAATGTGACTGCTGTCAAAGAAATATAAACATACAAAGACAGTCGGCCTCTGAGCTTACTCCACTAAGTGCACCTTGGCCATTTGCGCAGTAGAAAATGGATATACTTGACCCTTTGCCAACGACATCTGGACAATGAAAGTTCCTTCTGGTTGCGATCGACTACTTCACCAAATGGGTCAAAGTCGAACCACTAGCAAAAATTACTGAGATCAAGGTATAAGATTTTGTCTGGAAGTCAATCATCTATCGATTTGGTTTGCCCCGAATTTTCATAACAGATAATAGAAGATAGTTTGCTAGGATGAGGTTCGCTGAGTTCTGCGAAGATTTAAACATCTTCCATCACTTCACGTCGGTAGCTCATCCACAAATAAATGGGAAAGCTGAGGTAACCAATCAGATCCTATTGCAAGGCATCAAGATAAGGCTCGACAGAGTAAAGGAAGCCTGGGTGGACAAACTTTACCAAGTCCTCTGGACGTACTGAGCTACTCAAAGGCTACCGACTGAAAAAATACCATTCACCTTAGACTTTAGAATGGAGGCAGTCATCCTAATCGAGCTTAAACTCCCATCAACGCTGGTCGTGGCCTTCAATGAGCAGCATAACTCACAGAACCTCAGAATCAATCTCGATCTGTTGGAAGAAAAAAGAGAGAAAGCTCAGGTTCAGATGGCAGCCTACAAACGAAGGATGGCCCGATACTTTAACTCCAGAGTCAGAGGTAAAATGTTCAAAGTGGGAGACTTAGTACTTCGACGAGCCACCATCTCTCAGCCTCAGAGTCAGGAAAAGCTCGTCCCAAATTGAAAAGACGCATATGAAATAGAGGAGGTCATCCAGCCTGGAGCTTATCATCTGAAGGAGCTCGGAGGAACAATGCTCCTACAACCTTGGAATTCAGAAAATCTGAGAATGTACTATCAATAATTTTTCTTCAATAAAACTCCTCCATTTCAATATTATTATTTCTTGGTGCAAAAACTATGTGATGATAGAAAAGAAACAATAAAAAATGGCCATGTTAACCTTGGCAAATCGAAGGCCTCGTTCATTTAGACGAGATGAAGGAAGAGACCCTGACAACGATCCTTTAGTGCTCTTACAGCCTGTTAGAAATAGGAGGAGAACCTCATTCTAACATGAGTAAAATTGAAAGCCTCATTCATTTTAGACGAGATGAGAAAAAAGGCCCTGACAATGACCCTTAAGTATCCCTATAGTCTGTTTGGAATAGGAGGAGAACCTCATCCTAAAGTGAGCAAAATCGAAGGCCTCATTCATTTTAGATGAGATGAGGGGAGAGGCCCTGACAACGGCCCTTATATGCCCCTACAGTTCCGTTAGGAATAGGAGGAGAACCTCATCCTAACGTGAGCAAAGCAAAATCGAAGGCCTCGTTCACTTTAGACGAGATGAGGGGAGAGGCCCTGACAATGGTCCTTATGTGCCCCTATAATCCATTAGGAAAAGGAGGAGAACCTCGTCCTAACATGAACAAAATCGAAGGCCTCATTCATTTTAGATGAGATGAGAGGAGAGGCCCTGATAATGGCCCTTATGTGCCCCTATAGTCCGTTAGGAATAGAAGGAGAATCTCATCCTAACGTAAGTAAAGTCGAAGGCCTCGTTCATTTTAGACGAGGTGAGAGGAGAGACCTCGATAAGATCTCCTTCAACTTTAACAGGAGATAAGATCTTCTTCAACCTCGACTGGAGATAATATCTCTCTCGAGCTTCAACTTTAACAGGAGATAAGATCTTCTTCAACCTCGGTTGGAGATAAGATCTTCTTCGAGCTTTAACTTTAATAAAAGATAGGATCTACTTCAACCTCGTTGGAGATAAGATCTCCTCCAAGCTTCAACCTCAACGGATGTAGAGCTCAATAAAGAACTTCAGCAGTCATCTTTTTGTACTTTCTTCTTTCGAATTTCGAACTCAAAAGTAGGAGACTATTGTTGGGAATAAATTTCGCTCCCACCGAAGTTCAGTCTGATGCTTAGTCTAATGCGATTTGTAATCATGGAAGAGCTTTGATTGAAAATTCTTCCTCCAACGGTCGCTCCTTTAGCAGCCGAACTCCTCTGACGGTCGAATCCCTCCCAAACTTCCTCCAACGACCGAACTCCAACCGAATTCCTTCAAGCACCCAGACTCCCTCCAGCGGCCGAACCCCTTTCATATCTCTCCTTCAGTCGAATTTCTACAGGAGCCAAACTTCTTTCGGACTTCTTCTTCAGTTGGATTCCTCTAGGAGCCAAACTCCTTTCGGACTTCTGCTTCAGTCGGATTTCTATAGGAGCCAAACTTCTTTCAGACTTCTCCTTCAGTCGGATTCCTATAGGAGCCGAATTTCTTCTTGACCTCTCCTTCAGATGGATTCCTTCAGGAGCCAAACTCCTTCCTGACTTCTTCTTCAGTCAGATTCCTACAGAAGCTGAACTCTTTTCGGATCTCTCCTTTAGATGGATTCCTCCATAAGCCGAACTTCTTTCGGACCTCTCCTTCAATCGGATTTCTATAGGAGCCAAACTCCTTCCGAACTTCTCCTTCAGTCAGATTCCTCCAGGAACCGAACTCCTTCCGGACTTCTCCTTCAGTCAGATTTTCATAAGAGCCGAACTCCTTCCGAACTTTTTCTTCAGTCGGATTTCTATCGGAGTCGAATTTCTTTCGATCCTCTCCTTCAGTCGGATTTCTATAGGAGCCGAACTCCTTTCGAACTTCTTCTTTGATCGGATTCCTACAGGAGCCGAACTCCTTTCAAACTTCTCCTTCAGTCAAACTTCATCTGGATTTCTCCAACGGATTATTTTCAGATTTTAAGTAGCATTCCTCCTAGATGATCTCCTCTAGCCGTATTTTCTTTAGGTGTTCGAACTTCTTTGGAATTGATATATGTCAAAGTTCTTCACCTACCAACGTCTGCTTTCTCCGAACTTCGACTATTAAATCTCAACGAACAGGTGATCCCACTATCGGACGGTTACGATTATCATTTATCAGGATGGTTTCGACTGTTATTTATCAGGATGGTTACGACTGTTATTTATCAGTCTGCTATGGGCGATCCCACTACCGGACGGTTACAATAGACTCCGTCTACAAAAAGAGATCCTCTAGATACGTTTTCTCTAAGCTCTCTTCTCCTTCCCAAAATTTTGCTGAATTCTTGCCTGAGCACTCTATTTCTATTGGCTAGAAGAGCTACTTGATCATCGGAGTTTCCTGCTGGAGCCACCACCACCGACTCCGAACGGAACTTTATTTTGCAGGTTACCGACGGCGACCTCTTCTTCTCTAACTCCAGCTCGATCCGGCGTCAATCCGATTCTGCACCAACAAGTCACAATCTCCTTTTGTGTATGACCCTATAGTTTCTGTTCTATCTGGTAGTGGATATGTTGCGATTTTCATCATAATATCATTAAAACTCTTTTCAATGGATTAGAATAGTTCTAATTCTTTACAACAAGAGCCATCGATCATTAAGATGACTCTTATGGATCTCACAATCCATCAGTGATATCTAGCAGCATGTAATGACACTTCAGTAGAATAGAAGGTGAACCTCTAGGTATAGTTACCTTGTGATATAGTCCTTCCATCAGGATTTCGACATAGAGATTATGAATTACCCATCAAATCATAACATCTATCATATGTAAAATGTATTCAACTTGAGTTTCTGATATGAAGTTTGTGGAAACTCCTTTCCACTACTTACTTTGCTTTGGCTAAGAACTTCTGAACTCAGTCTCATAAATTAACATAGGATCATTGATAAGTATCATAAATATTCTAAAAAATATAAAAATATAAATTAATTAATTTTTATTCTTTAAAAATTTATATTTATTTTAATATTTTATAAAAAAGATGATCGTCAATAATAAAGAGCCCAGTTCATAGGTCAAAAGAACTCAAATTGAGAGCAAATTAGACTTAAAATAGATTTAAATTAAAAAAATGATGCATCCATTACAAAAAATATAGATGCAATTTAGAAAATTTTAGGAATGCATGTGGTATTATGAAAAAATAAATATTTTTAAAAAAAAAATAAAAGGGAAGAAAAAGAGGTTCTTAGCGTTAGTTCACGGGACCTGTGAGCTTGTGAGCAGGCACTATGGGTTTGCGCGATTTCAGCACGTGGGTTTGGCACGGTTCGAGCATGGGCTTGAAGCGGTTCATGGCGGGCCTTTTTGCTGAGCTAGAGTGGATCTTTACGTGACTTATGGAAAATAAAAGCTATAGGGTTCAGATGAGCAGTTCTAATCCGAGCAGTTTTCACGGGTGCCTAAGACATGATTTTCACGCCACAGACCACTACATACTCCCAATTTCTTTCCGACTCAAATTCTCCCTCATGCCTCCCCTCGTCGATTTAAAGCCCTCGTACAGGTCCTCTTAGCCCAAAAAAACAAATCCTTCTTTCTCCCTCTCTAAGCCGCAGCCCCTCTTTCCTCTCCTCTCTTTTTTCTTCTTCTCCTCCATTATCAAGCCATACCTCTTTTCTTTCGTTCCAAAATTCAAGATGAGCAGATCCTCAATCATGCATGACTAAAAGCTTGAATTCTAGAAAAATAGATAAAATCTTCTAGCATATGCTATATTTTTTTTTATCTACCATAACTATTACCATGACTACAACCATCTTTCTTGTCTATCAAAGATGACAGATTTTATCTAGATGCATATTCTATTCCTATACTAAATTAACTATAGTCAACATGTACTACGAGAACCTATATAGCTAGGAACCAAGTTGATATACAGTCAAACTATAGCAATCTCATTGTGAACAGTTAAAGCATCAAAAGTTTAAGAACTAATCACACTACTGTACCATTGAGAAAATCACAATGAGTGGATAGCCATCTAAATGGTTACTCATATTGGTCATGCTCGGTACCGTTATTCTTAATAATTACCTGCACTCTGAATCTAGTATCCGTATATTATAAACTCGAGACTTATTTATCTAGAGAGAAGTAATCCATGCACTAATTTAAAAGGATCGATTACCATCCCTATGATGATCCATTGATCAGAAGTAATTCAAAAATTAATTACCAATGATACATGCCTCAAATTTTTAACTCTTGAGAATATGTGTCATCATCTTATTAATTCTTTGGATGATTCATAAATACAAAAATATAATTATAAATAAAAAAATAATTTAATATTATTAATTTAATAAGTTAAAATTATAAATTATATCCTTAGAGTGTTTACAAGTTTCAGCCAACTTGGCTTTTCGAACATATATCTAATATCTATAACTACTAATTCAGTACTGATAAACTGAATATCCACTTCATATTTCTTGATATGATCTTTAATAGTAAGATACTTTATGTCGATGTGCTTACTGCGACTTTCACTTTTATCATCTTAGAAAAAAATTATCGTGGAGTTATTGATAAGCACCATAAATGCACCGTTAAAAGTATTAAATTAAAAATTAATTTAATTTTATTTTTAAAAATTAATATTTTTATTCATCTATTTTAGAAAATATGTTCACTAATAAAAAAAGCTCATTTTTCTAGTCAAAATAAAACAAGTTTGGAGCAAATCTACTTTAAAATGACTTCGATATGAAGATTCAAAGAAAAGTAAAATAAAATAAGTTGGACTGGTTCGCCCGGCCCGGGTCGCCTCGGTTCACCCAAACAATTTGCCCAGCTAGCCCGCCTACAAATCCGACCCAGTCCAACTGCTGCATGCGCCAAAGCCTGCGCGTGCTAGAGCAAAGCCTAGCTCGCTCTCCCCTAGTCTGACATCAGGTTGATGTCAAAATCCACGTGGTCTATGGTGGACCGCTACGGTATTCGATCCACCGTGGACCCTTTATAGGTCTTCCATGAAAATCATGCGATATATGGAGAAAAATGATAAATTTAGGTGGCATGTCGCACGGTGATGGTCCAGGTTTGCAGAAAGCCCGGTCTACAGGATCTATAGGCATAGTAAAGGTGCAATCAGACGGCTCAGGTGGTTTCCGATCATGATCCAATGGATGGGGTTATTTTTGACTTTGTTTTAAATTCAGCCATCCTTCTATTGCGCCATCCGATGGTTCACAGCTCTCCCGCCTGAGATCCAATGGCTAGATCATGCCTAAAACATGATCGGATGGCTGACGACATTCTCGACCCCGATTCAATCATCCAAAGCTCCATCCGATGGCCTAAATCTTCCTGATCAATGCCATCCAATGGCTAGAAACCAATCTAACTTGATTTAAGCTTTTTAAGGTGATTTCTGGATGAGTTTTCGATGGTTTGATCAGCATCCAATGGCCAGAACACCAGGCTTCACCTAGAACTTGTAGAAACGCCACCAGATAGTGTTTTAAACCAAAATTTACTTGGATTTCTCTACAAAATGCCGATCAACGCTCTCCCTTAGTCCCACATCGACTGATATCAAAGGTTTCAGCCCTTCAATAACTATTTAAACACCCCCAGGCCTCTAGAATTCAGTATCTTCGATCGAAGAGAGGAAAAAGTTCAGGATGGGAGCCATGCTTGGGTTAAAGGTTGCTTCAAAGCAACGGGTGCTGTAAAGGAGAGTTGTTTTCTATGCCATCTTTATGCTAACTCTAATCTAAGATCAAGATCAGATCCAAAGAGAAAGAAGAAGATGCGAGCATGCTTTAAAGAGTACGAAGGAAAAGAAGTCCACCAACTATCTTTCTGACGAGGCTGTGCAGATCTACTTCAACTCTTTGTTATAATTTTATTTATTTATTTTCTATTTTTTTAATTATATATATTTAAAATTTAAATTTTTAATTAATATAATTTTTTTATGCACTTTAAATTCATGCTTTTTACTTTTAATTATAAATTTAATTTATACTCTTTATTTTTATTGCAAGTTTAATTTCATCGTAAGTAGATGCTAAGATCTAAATAGTAGATCTTCGTACCAAGTTTATTTTTTCACATCATTTAATTTTTATTTTTTATTTATAATTTTATTTTTTGAGTTTAATTTTATTTTAAAAAAGTTTTTTCTTTTCTTTTCATAAATATCAAATATTTTAAAACTAAAATATTTTTTTCTCTGTGGATTCAACCCGACTCGCTACATCTACATGACTTTAATCATTTTTAAGAAGTTAGAATTAAACTGATAAACATGATGTTATAACGATAATATCACACTCTTATCAATTATCATAATAAATTTTTATTGATCTTTTAACAAAATCGATAACTCTAAAACTAGAAATGAGATTTCTCATCCATATTATCTATGAAATAGCTTCATTGCATGCAATAAACTTTGCCTTCATGGTAGATGAAGCAACTTTGATTTCTTATTACTTCTCCAAGATACGATACCTCCAGTGAGAAAAAAAATATATCATAAAGTAGACTTTCTTTTATCTACACATCTACCAAAATTTGAGTTCGAATAACCAATCACTTTCAAGGGATCAATATATCTATAGGTCAGCATATAATACTTGATTCTTTGTAGATATTATAAAACCTTCTTTGCAGTTTTCCAATGATCAAGGCTAGGATTACTTTGGTGTCTATTTAAAATTTCTACTGTATATATTATATCAGGTCTTGTATAGAACTGTGTATATATCAAGCTTCCTACTGTAGATGTATATGGGATGTTCTTTATTTGCTCTTTTTTTAATTCAATTTATGGGCATTGATTCTGACTGAATTTATCACCTTTCATAATGGGTGCAATTATAGGAGTACAATCTGTCATTTTAAACATTTCCAAAATTTTTTTGATGTAGACCCTTTGAGACAAACCTAAAATCCTTCGAGATCTGTCTCTATGAATCTCTATACCAATGACATAAGATACTTCACCCATATTCTTCATCTTAAAATTTTGAGAAAAAAATAGTTTTGCCTATTTTAGCAAACCCAAATCACTATTTGCAAGTAATATATAATCTATATATAGAACCAGGTATATGTATTTACTCTCACTAATCTTAACGTATATACATTGATCCACAATAATTTTTGTAAAGCCAAAAGAGTTAATAACATCATGAAATCTCACATACTATTGGCTGAAGCATTCTTAGATAACTTAACAAGATTCTAGACTTGATTTTTAATCATGAATTCCATCTCATCCTTCATGGCATCATATTAATATGTGAAATTATTTTCACTCATGACTTATAAAAATGACTTAGAATCATTATCAGGTCTAACATCAAAGTCAGATTTCTATAGGTAGACAATGTAATCACTAAGAATTGCAAGCCTTCTTTCTCTTGAGGATCTTCTTAGTCCTATTATTTTATCTGTATTTTGAGTATTTTCAGTTGTAAGCTCAACATGAACTTGCTGTTCATGGAGTGGTGGCTCTTGAATTGGTTGTTGACGATCTTGTGGATCTCTTTGAATAATAATCAATTTCATATCTTTCATGGATTGATTAATTTGATCTTTTATTTCCTCAAATCTATCCTAATAAGAAAAACCACTCCCATTAAGTTCATAATCCTAAAAAAAATTAGCATTCCTAGCCTTAGCTATTTTGTGTACATGATTAGGACAATAAAACTTATATCATTTAAAATTTCTAGCATAGCCAATAAAATAGCCACTAACTATTCTAGAGTCCAATTTCTTTAAGTATGGATTATAAATCTGTACATCAACTGGACATCCCCATATGTGTAAATGACTTAAACTCAGTTTTCATCCTTTCCATAACTCAAAAGAAGTTTTAGATATAGTCTTTGATAAAATCCTATTTAAGACATACACTATAGTCTTTAATGCTTCAGTCCAAAGAGATAAAGAAAGATTAGAATTGCTAATCATATTCCTTACTATGTCTAATAGTTTGCGATTTCTTTTTTCTACCATACTATTTTATTGTATTATTTTAGGCATTGTATGTTGGGCAATAATATCCTATTTTTTAAGAAATTTACCAAATGGACCTACCAATTGATCCATTGTGGTGTACCTTCCATCATACTCTCTATCTCTATCAGATCTTACGATCTTTATTTTTTTATCCATCTATTTTTTTATTTCTATTTTATAAATATTAAAGGCATCTAGTATCTTATCTTTTTCAAATAGAAAATTGAGATACATGTATCTAGTATGGTCATCAATGAATGAGATAAAATATCTCTGACTATTAAAATAAAGAGTAGAAAATGGTCCATAGATATCAGTACGTACTATTTTCAAAATATTAGAACTTCTTTTGGCATCTTTAGAGAACTTGTTAGTTTACCTTTTCTTTATGTAACCCAAACAAGTATCAAAGTTAGTAAAATTAATATTTTTTAGAATGCTATCATTTACCAACATCTTTCTTCTTTCTAAAGAGATATGAGCTAACCTTTTGTGCCATAAACTTAAGAGTTTCCTTTAATAATATTTCTCTTTATGCCAATATTATCCCCATGTATAGAAGAATAATTATTTTTAAAATTTAGATTTAAATCTAATTTATATAATCCATCGATCAAAAAATTAGTGCCAATAACTCTTTTATTCTAGAAAAAATTGACTATAGAATACTCAAAATGAAAACTAAAATTAATACTTGTCAACTTGAAAATAGAAATTAAATTCCCAGAAAAACTAGGGACATAAAAAATATTTTCAAGATCTAAAATAAAACTAAAATTCAAAATTAATCTGAAGATTCCTGCAGCCTCCACATATGAATGTATTCGATTGCCTGAGTAGATACCTATTCACTTTCCTTTGAATCTCTTAGATTAAGAAAGTCTTACATGGTATTAGCAAAGTTAATTATAGTATCAAAATTAATCCACCAAGTATTATTAGGAACATTAACAGAAAAGATTTATGATACACTAGAGATATAAAAATACCTTTTTTTCAAGCCATTTCTTATATTTTATGCAGTCCTTCTTCATGTGTCTCTTTTTTTTGGAAAAAAACATGCATCTTTATTACCGTAATGCTTCATTGGCACTACAGCATCATTCTTTCGTTTGGGAGCATCTTTTTGTTTTCTTTCTATACCATGACTAGCAAGATTAGCATTTTTATGCTTTATATCTTGCTTTTTTTATTTCAATCTTTTTTCCTCTTGAACACACATGATCAAAAGTTTATTAATTAACAGATTATTTTTTCTCATGTGTGTTGTAAGAAATTTTGAAATAGCCATATTCTATAGGTAGAGAATTTAAAATAAAATAGATTAGAAAAGAGTCAAAAATCTTAACTTCTAAAGATTTGAGTTGGGCATCAATATATCTCGTTTTTATAATATGATCACATATACCTTTAGAACTATCAAACCTCATACCTAAAAGCCTCTTTATTAGGTTATTGGCTAAAGCTTTATCAAAACTTTCAAACCATTCCTCAATGGTCTTCATAAAATCCTTGATCTTATCATATTAAGGGATTGATCTTCTAATACTTTTAGGCGCTCGAGACTTGATAAGCATCAAACTTAAGCTATTAGATCACTTCTATTTCTTATATGCCAAAATCTATTATGACATACTTGAATCTATGGAAATAGATGGTTCATCCACACGAAGTGCTAAATCAAGATCTTTATACCTAAGAGTGTAAAGAACACTATCTTTATAGTCAAAAAAATTATCACCAGTAGTATTGGAATAGGAGCAGCATCATTAATATATGTAGTAGGATTAGCTACTGTTAGGGATATATCCTGCTCCCATCGAACTCCAGTCTAATGCTTAGCCTAATACAATTAAAAATCGCAAAAAAGCTTCAATAAAAAATTCTCCCTCCAGCGGTCGAACTCCAGCCGATTTTCTCTATGAGCCAAACTCCAGCAGTCAAATTTCTCCAGGAGCCGAACTCCCAGATTTCTCCAGCAGTCGAATTTCTTCAGGAGCTGAACTCCTTCCAAATTTCTCCAGCAGTCAAATTTTTTCAGGAGTCGAACTCTTTCTGAACTCCTCCAGCAGTCGAATTTCTCTAGGAGCTGAACTCTTTTTGGACTCCTCCAGTAGTCGAATTTCTTCAGGAGCCGAACACCTCCAGCAGTCGAATTTCTTCAGGAGCCGAACTCCTTTCAGACTCCTTCAGTAGTTAGATTTCTTCAAAAGCCAAACTCTTTTCAGATTCCTCTAGCAGTTGGATTCCTTCAGAAGTCGAACTTCTTTCGAACTCCTCCAGCAGTCGGATACCTCCAGGAGCCGAACTCTCTTCGGACTCCTCCAGTAGTTGAATTTCTCTAAGAGCCAAACTCCTAAATTTCTTCAGCAGTCAAATTTCTTCAGGAGCCGAACTCCTTCCGAACTTCTCTAGCAGTCAGATTTCTTCAAGAGCCAAACTTCTTTCAAATTTCTCTAGCAGTCAAATTTTTTTAGGAGCCAAACTCTTTTCAGATTTCTTCTTCAGTCGGATTTTGAATGCCTGCTTCCTCCGAACGGTTACAACTATCATTTATCAATCTACTACAGACAATCTCACTATCAAATGGTTACGGCTATCATTATCAGTCGATTATGAGTGACACCTCTATCCATAATAAATTTCACATGATCTAGAGTGACTTACTACCAGATGGTTACAACAAGCTCCATCTATAAAAAGGGATCCTTCAGATATATTTTCTAAAAGCTCTCTTCTTCTTCCCCAAAACTCTGCCAAATTCATATCCGAGCACTCCATTTCTGTTGGTCAGAAGAGCTGACTTGATCATCGGAGGGTCCTGTTGGAACCATCACCACCAACTTCGGATAGGACTTTATTTTGTAGGTCACTTACGGTGATCTCATCTTCACCAATTCTAACTCGATCCGACTTCAACCAGATTCTACACCAATATGATTGACACTAGAGGAAGGACCCTCAGTTCCTGAGGTATCCTTATTCTTAAAGGAGTGCTCAGTTGACTCTGCCGATCTTCTTCTTCAAGGTCTGAGCTAGATCTATTTATTTCTGCTCCATCGTCGGTGCTTCAACCACCATCTACACCGACGGCCATGGTAGATTCGAAGTAGTTTAACTTATTGATGCAGTGATTTAGGATCTCAACGAAATGGTGCAGGCCATGCGACCGCCCCCGATGGCGGTTCTATCAGAAAACCCACCGTTGGAATGTTAGAAATCAATCCCAAGGAGGAGCACTTGGGCTAGCATACCCGTCGTCCCTGAAAAGAAGAAATAGAGAGCAGAGGATCCTTGCTTGGATCATGGTTCTTCTCCGGAAGGGACCTTCTCTATCTACGATCGAAAGCCTTCCAAGACCTGCGATCGAGTTGACGTCCTCGATTAGAAACTATGGAAAATGGATCGACGGATTGAGGAGCTCAACCATATCACCCCAGCTCACCATGACAACATCCGCACCGATCTTTCTTTCTCTCTCCAAATTATGCAAGAGTCTATTTCGTCGAACTTTGAGCTTTCTCTGATTTGAAAGCTATGATGGAACCTCTGATCCGATCGATCATCTAAGACCTTTCGGACTATGATGCTGCTCCATGGTGCAACAGATGCCATCTTATGCCGAGCTTTTTCGTCTACCTTGAAGGGAGCAGCAAGAAACTGGTACTCGATGTTGAAATCAAATATGATCTTCTTCTTTGACCTGATGAGCCATCAATTTGTGGCTCACTTCATCAGTAGTCGATGTCCGTACCAAAGTTTGAATTTTTTGATGAATATTAGGAAGGATCAAATGAAATTCTTCAGCATCGCTGGTAGAAGGCCGAATGAAGTTCGACCGCGCTCTCGGACTTCTCCTAAGTGCGAGCGAGTCCGAACTCCTGCCCAAGCGCGAGCATGCCCGAACTCCTCCCTGAGCTCATCATCAAAGAAGCCCTAACAGAAGGGCGCAAAGAAGTTCTCCCGTCTGAAGGTTTCATAACTATGTTCTCCCTTAATGCTCCACAGATGCCGGTTTGAAGCAAGCCAATAGCGCTACCGCAGCTAAAACCACCAATGAGGAAGAAACAATAAGAAGATCGACCATCTTTCGACATCATCAACGCTATCTCTGGGAGGCTTAGTACTTCGATGAGCCACCATCTCTTAGCCTCAAAACTAGGAGAAGCTTGCCCTGAATTGGGAAGGTCAATATGAAATAGAGGAGGTCATCTGGTGCGAAACTTATCGTCTGAAGGAGCTCGGAGGAAGAACGCTCCCACGATCTTTGAATTCAGAAAATCTGAGGATATACTACCAATAATTTTTCTTCAATAAACTTCTCCATTTTAATATTATTATTTCTTGGTGTAAAAACTATGTGATGACAGGAAAGAAGCAATCAATAGTGGTCATGATAGAAATAGGAAGAGAATCTCATCCTAACATGAGCAAGTCGAAGGCCTCGTTCATTTTAAACGAGATGGGGAGAGAAGTCCTGACAATGACCCTTATGTGCCCCCATAGTCCGTTAGGAATAGGAGGAGAACCTCATCCTAATGTGAGCAAAGTCAAAGGCCTCATTCATCTTAGATGAGATGGGGAGAGAGGTCCTGACAACGGCCCTTATGTACCCCACAGCCCATTAGGAATAGAAGAAGAATCTCATCCTAACGTGAGCAAAGTCGAAGGTCTCATTCATTTTAGATGAGGTGGAGAGAGAGGCCCTGACGTCGGCCCTATGTGCCCCCACAGCCTGTTAGGAACAATAGGAGAACCTCGTTCTGATATGTGCAAAGTCAAATGCCTCATTTATTTTAGACGAGATAGGGGTAGAGGCCTTGACAATGGCCCTATATACCCCCACAGTCCATTAGGAACAAGAGGAGAACCTCATCCTAACATGAGCAAAGTCGAAGGCCTCGTTCATTTTAGATGGGATGAGAGAAGAGACCCCGACAATGGCCCTATTGTGCCCAATAATGGCAGAAGATAAGATCTCCTTCAACCTCGAATGGAGAAAAGATCTTCCCCGAGCTTCAACTTCAACTTCAACTTCAGCTTCAACTTCAACTTCAACCTCAACCTCAGCTGGAGATAAGATCTCCCCCAATCTTTGACGTCTACATCAATAGAAGATAAGATCTCTTTCAACCTCAGTTGGAGGTAAGATCTCCCCTGAGCTTCATCTTCAACTTCAATATCAACTTCGACTGGAGATAAGATCTCCCCTGAGCTTCAATGTCTACGTCAATAGGAGATAAGATCTTCTTCAACTTCAACTTCAACCTCGGCTGGAGATAAGATCTTTCTCGAGCTTCAATATCTACGTCAATAAGAGATAAGATCTCCTTCAACCACGGTTGGAGATAAGATCTCTTCTGAGCTTCAATGTCTATGTCAACAGGAGATAAGATCTTCGTCAACCTCGGTTAGAGATAAGATCTTTCCCCGAGCTTCAACCTTAACGGTGTAGAGCCCGAAAAAGGACTTTGGCAGTCATCTTTTTTATACTCCCTTTCTTCAAATTTCGAACTTGAAAGTGGGGGGACTATTGTTGGGGATAAATTTCGCTCCCGTCGAAGTTCAGTCTGATGCTTAGTCTAATACAATTAAAAATCATGAAAGAGCTTCAATCGAAAATTCTTCCTCCAGCGATCGAACCTCAGCCGATTTCCTCCATGAGCCGAACTCCTCCAGCAGTCGGATTTCTTCAGGAGCCAAACTCCTTCCGAACTCATCCAACAATCGAATTTCTCTAGGAGCTTAACTCCTTCCGAATTTCTCCAGCAGTTGAATTTTTTCAGGAGTCGAACTTCTCCAGTAGTTGGATTCCTCTAGGAGTCGAACTTCCTCCGGACTCCTCCAGCAGTCGATTCCTTTAGGAGCCAAACTCCTTCCAAATTTCTTTAGCAGTTATATTTCTCCAGGAGCTGAACTCCTTTCGAACTCCTCCAATAGTCAAATTTCTTCAGGAGCCGAACTCCTTTCAGATTTCTCCAGCAGTCAAATTTTTCAAGGAGCCAAACTCCTCCAGCAGTTGGATTTTTCTAGGAGCCGAACTTCTTCCGAATTTTTTCTTCAGTCGGATTCCGAACGTCTGCTTCCTTCGAATGGTTATAATTATCATTTATCAGTTTGCTATAGGCAACCCCACTACCGGACGGTTACGGCTGTCATTATCAGTCTATTACGAGCGACACCTCTCTCCATAATAAATTTCTCATGATCCAGAGCGGTCCACTACCGGATGGTTACAACAAGCTTCATCTATAAAAAGGGACCATCCAGATACGTTTTCTAAAAGCTCTCTTTTTCTTCCCCAAAATTCTGCCAAATTCATATCCGAGCATTCCATTTCTATTGATCAGAAGAGCTGACTTGATCATCGGAGAATCCTGCCGGAGCTACCACCACCAACTCCGGATAAGATTTTGTTTTGCAGGTCACCTACGGCGATTTCATCTTCTCCAACTTCAGCTCGATCCAGCGTCAATTAGATTTTGCACCAACAACTGCAATAATCAAAAAGTATATAAAACTTTAGTGCTATGAAGCATAAGTTATAATCTGAAATAATTAATTTTAATAGTAAATTTTAATCTTTCTATGGATAGAGATGCATCATGTATAGAATTTACTAATATTTTATTAATAAGACCAGCAACATGAATATCAAAAGATATTAAATTTTCATATCTGTAGGTCTAGAAAAAATCTTTCCTTAATATCTAGATTATCATCTTATTCCAATTAAATCATAAAAAATAACCACTCCCTATGGGTAAAGTCAATTTTCTTTATGACTTAATCCTAATTTTATTCATATGCCATTATATTTTAATTTATATTTTTATATAGCTTTTATTATTTTTAGGATGTTGTGGCTGCTCTCGAAAATAATAAATCCACTAATTTTAGTATGGCATTTGAATAACCCCAAATAACTATATAAAACTTTATTATGATTTTTTTCTTTATCATGATCATAAATTTCTAGCAAACAAACAATAATTAGACCAAGATAAATTATAAAACATAATTTAGAAGTCCTTTATGCAATAAAATTTATTATGGGGACTAAAAAATAATCCAAGGATCTTTATATAATAAACTCTATTATATGATTCAAAATTCAATTTTCAAGGACCTTTATGAAATTAATTACTTTATCAAGGATTAGATTAAAAATATTCTCAACTAGCTATATCAATTATTGAAAAGGAGCCTTTACTAAAGGAGCTTAAATGAAAAAATCTTTTTTTTAAATAAACACGTCAACAATGGATTTTAGATTTTGGATTTGGACCCAAAACTCGAATCCATTAGCCCTTATCTCCTTCCTTCTCTTCCAGATCAAAACCCCAAAACAATGATTGCCAGTGATTAACCACCCTGCAAACATCGTCGGTGAGGCATGGGACTGTCGTTAACCATCGGTGGGTAGCCTGAGACCACCATCTCGACCGGAAATGAGTCGGTGATGGCTGGTCTTTAAGGGAGATCGATGGGAGAACAAGAAAATAAGTCGGCGAGTTTTTCTCCCTTAACTTTAGCTTGGCGATTGATGGAACACCTAAATAACGGACTGCCGGACTCCCCCAACCTTACGGCCGGATTACCAGCAATTGAGGGACAATCACTGGAGGAAAACACCCAATCTCCATCCATGGAATGGTCGGGTTCATGGCAAAAATCCATCCATTCGAGGAGACTCGTTGTCGGCCGATGTCCCTGATGGCCTTCGGCAACCTCTCGGCATCCTTACAACCGGATTCACTGGCAGTTCACAACATCTAGTAGCCCCTTTTTTATTTTTGTGGTTACCGGAAGGGGAGGACGTTTGGTCGCCGAACACGGGCTGCTAGACACGGGCAGGAGGTTCGGCCGATCATCGTGATGGGAAGGGCCTCGGCCTTCTTGTTACATTTTTTTTTTTTTAAATTAATTAATTAATTAATTTAAAAATAATTTTAGACTAAAATAAAAAATCATAAAATAAAAAAATAAATAAAAACTTTAATCTACGTGATCTTTGATACCACTAAATGTAAGAAAATTAAATCTGGATATGAAAATAAACATGCCTCTGACTCAAGCTTAAATCAATTAAAAATGAAAAAACTTGATGGATGTTCTAGATGGATCCCATTTGCTTCAATTCTACAAAATAATGCTATAAAAAAAATTCTTCTAATCTCTTAATATCTATATTTGATGGAGAGTTATATGTTATATTTATAGATTAAATTAAAAAAATTTTTAGGTTGACATAAATTTTTTTTTCATCAAAAAAATATTATCATAGCAGAGTTTTTTTTTTTATACCGAATCTATTTTTATCTTAAATTTTTTTTAATTATTTATTATTATTTTAATTATCTTAAATTATTTTTAACGATCAGATTATAAATGGGGTATCACATCAAGTTCTTAATAATTGTGACAAGTATAATAAAAAATAGTAGTTCCTCTCTCATATCTTTACCAATAATTTTCCACTTTACGTGACCAATTCAAACAAAATATATTATTTGGTATAGAATTATCTGTTGAACTCATCATCAAATTGGTTGATAAAGAAAGAAAAAATTAATTGTATTTTAATTAATTGCTTCATCGATTCCTTTCAACAAATATGTGAAACCTTTCTGAAACACCTATAATAAAAATAGCATTAAAATTTTCTACGATGCATATTTTGCAATGCAAAAGATTGTATGGCCCTGAATAGCTATGGCTACCTCTTATTTCTTGCATGCACCGCGCGCGTTAGGTATCGAGTGTGGCTGTTTAGATTCTTGCGATAAGCAATCGCATTTTTATCTCCAAGACGGCAACCTAGGCTCCATAATTATTTACTGCGCAAAACATGCATGGTGGAGGGTCTGAACACCAGTTTTTACTCCAAACGTAAACAACTACCATGAAGTACCGTTAGCAGTGAGAGCTGAAGGCTATTTCCGCAAAAAGCCGGATACCTCGGAGCTCAACAACTTCCGGCCAATCAATCTTTATACTATTTTTTGTAAAACCTATGCTAAGCTGATGTTATGTAGGAGGATGAAGCCCATTCTCTCTTGAATGATTTGTCCAGGGCGAAAGGTATTTGTTAGAGGGTGAAGCATCTCTAACAATGTTCTTATTACATAGGAGTTTATGCATGATCTTAGGCAAGCTTTCCTTGCCACGGGCTTGTGACGATCAAGCTTGACATGAAACGAGCTTATGATCGTATGTATTAGGATTTTTTTGAAAGAGCCTTGTCGGATTTTGGCTTCCACCTAACCTGGATTGCTTGGACCATGGCTTGTGTTTGGGCTCCCTCCGATGCTATCCTTCTCAACGAGATGCCCTAAGAATTCTTCTGTTCTAGCATCGACCTGTACTAAGATTATTCTCTATCTCCATATCTATTTATTATATATGCTGACTCTCTTTCACGAGCTCTCCATGCTGCGGCCAAGGAATGATCTTGGATCTCTATCGGTTGGCACCCGAAGCCCAACCGATCTTGCACCTCCTATTTGTAGATGATTGTTTGTTAGTTGGCCAGGTTTCTGTTCGAAATGCGATCGAGAGGATTCTAGAGGAGTATTGTGTGGCGTCGGGCCGAAGAATCAACTTACTCAAATCAGTGGGGGTCTTTAGTCTGAGGAAGCCAACTCAGCAGCGGGCTATGATCACGGATATTCTTGGGGTTGGTGAGCATGGTGGAAACCTTTTGTACTTAAGGGTTTCTATCACTGAGCGGAGGTTGAGATGCATGGAGTGTGTGGAGGTGGAAAGGAGGATCCGGGAGAGGTTAGAGGGATGGTAGGCCTATGCATTATTCATGATGGGGTGGGTTACCTCGGTGAGGTATGTTCTAAGCTCAATCCCCATCTACCTGCTTTCATGCATGATTCTTTGTAGGACTATGGTGGTCAGATTGGAACAGCTATTTCAGTGTGGGGCTTTTATCTCGGAGAAGAAGGGAGAGTACACTTGCTTGCTTGGGATGTGCTCCGCCAACCCCTATGAGAGGGTGGCCTTGGCATCCAATCCCTTGCTACTAGGAGGGAGGCTTTGACCGGATGTGCAGCCCAACTTCTTTTCGGCCTCGATTCTCTATGGACCTCCACCATGCGGGCTAGGTATGGCCCATTGCCGAATGGAGGTGAGGTCAATCTGAGGCGCGCCTCCTTATGGTGAGAGATTTGCACTCGTGCTCCTAATATCCTTCCTTGAATGAGATGGCAGTTGTGTAATGTGCGCTCGATAGGGGTTCTTCATGACACATGGATTGGAGATCTACCTCTTAGCCGATGGCCAACCTTCGTCAGTACTAAGATGTTGAAAGCTATCAGAGTGACTGATCTTTGCCAACTTGATGACGAGGGGTGGGATCCTATATATGGTGGTGACTAAGTTGTTTGGTGACCAACTGAGTGAGTGGGTGCTTTCCCTTGCGACCCCCATCAGCACCAGTTCGGACATCAGACTTGGGGTCACCCCTATACCTTGAGGGTTGCGACGGCTGATCTATACCAGATTTATCGGAGGGAGGCCAGTACAAAGACATGGGCTAGATTTGGAGGATGGAAGTACATGCGAGAGTGTGTCTATTTCTTTGGAAGGTGGAATGGCACCAACTCTTGACTGGGTTACTCCTCTGCAATCATGTCATGGAATTTAGCTGGAGTGCCCTTACTTTGAGGCCAGGGAGGAGACTACAGAGCCTACTCTCTTTTGATGCCCAAGGGCGACTGCGATTTGGTCTTTGGTAGAAATTGGTCAGCAATTTGCTCAGGCAGAAGATCTGATCCAGATCTTTTTACAATTTCTACAGTACACTATAGCCACGGCCCAATCCAGAGCAGCAGGGATTCGTGCAGCTTACTTAGCTCTTCATATTTGACTTGCCAGGAATAATTTTATTTTCAAGTTCAGGTGGTCTGCGACAAGATTCATCTTTGAGTGTGCCTTGGCCATTGCAGCGGAGTTCGTCAATGTGATGGATAGATCTCTGAAGATCTAGAGCTCCCATCCTACTCATTCAGCGATCCACTGAGTGTATATATCCCGGGAGCCCGCTCCTCTCCTTCACCTAAAAGTCAATTTGGATGGAAGGTAGGCACAGTGAGGCTGGTTTCATCATCCAAGGGCTGGGTGCTACATTTGTGGTGGCTATGGTGCACCATATGATGGAACCTACAGTCTCGGAGGCAGAGCTCAGAGTAGCTTAGGCGGGAATCATCTTTGCCAGATGGACTTTAAGGGCAACCCAGTTGGTGGTGGAGGATGATTCAGCTATGATGGTCGCATGGCTTTAAAGATGTTTCCACACTGGAGTTACCCATCCGATGATGCTTGATGTTGCGAGGTTGTTGGATAGATGCAATATACCGATCATCAGGCATGTTTTTCATGAGGCAAACTCAAGGGTTAATTGTATAGCATCCTTTGTACGGGAGCACACCAGAGAAACTCTCTGGACCACGAGGGAGGTCATTTCAAGATGGCTTCAAAATATTTTATTTTTTGATTCTCTTGATTATATATATATTTTATTTAAATATATTATTTTAAAATATATATATATATATATATATATATATATATATATATATATTCTCTTGATTATATATATATTTTATTTAAATATATTATTTTATATATATATAATCAAGAGAATATATATATATATATATATAAATTTTTTTTAGGTGTTACGTCTCTAAAGAGGGTAGGGTACGTTTTCTTTATCTTTTTGTGAGGAAAAAATCAAGATCGGCAGCAGGTGAGAGGAGTCGTCGGTGGACGGCATCAAGTGGGAGGAGTCGCCAACGGCTTGCTCAGAGTCGCGACGTCCAAAATCTCGTCGTTTTCCCTTCACGTAAACTTGGCGTTACTCCCTTGTCTCCTTGTACTTTCATAATCCACGTCCTTCCTTTTCAACCCATTCTATACCCATCCTATATTCCGATGCACCACGTATTCCATGGGATCCCAAGTTGCGTCTAAAACTGGCACTGTTTGTGGGTGAAGGGATAATCCAAACTGAGTCCGGTCCCTGAGTTTGCAGCCGAAAGGGAACAGGTTTAACACGAGTGGGTTCATGTGATGCCCCAGTCCATATGGGCCCAACCACCAAAAAAATCTAGCCCAAAAAAAATCTGCACATGATTTTTAGGACACAAAAGAAAAAAAAAAAAAATACAGATCCTGTTCCTTGTTAGACTCCTAATAAGAGTCAGAATGGAAGGGCTGAAGGGAGTCAAATTCCTCCCCCCTTCCTCTCTATTAAAAGGGACCCAATCCTTTATGAAATCCCCATTGCCAGCCCTCCATCGGTGCTCTTTTCTCCCTTCAAAGTCGCGGCACCTTAGATCTATACGCACCAAAAAATTAGGCCAGAAATGCCACCAGAGCTCAAGATAAGTGCTGATCCTACCTTCTCTCTCCCCCTTTTTCTTCTTTCTATGCCGTTTGGCACCCACTTGTCTCATCAAAAAATCATGAAGAATGAAACTCTTGTTTTGACTGTCCCTTTTCATAGTTTTTTCAATGCCGTCCGGCACCATCCATTATCGTTGGGCCTTTGATCGGAGAGCCACAATTACGATACCATGAGCGAAACCCCTTGCTCATCGTTCAGGTGGGATGTCATGGAGTCGTATATAGGGAGGAAGGAGATTCATAGATCCCCGGTCCTGTTCCAAACGAAAGAAGAAGAAGAAGAAAAGAAGGAAAAGGAAAAAGAGAAAGAGGAAAAGCAAAGAAAAGAAAAAAAAAGAAAAGAAAAAAAAAGAGTAGATCTCTCCCTTCCATCTTTTTCTCCCTCTTTCCTCTTACTTTCTCTCTCTGTATTCTCTCTCATTTGCCTCTCCATTAGGATCCTTGGATTTTAAAAAAGAGGAGAAAGATAAAGAAAGAAAGAAAAAAAAAAGAGAGTTTTTCTCTTTCCTCTCTTCTAAAAAAAATGATTTTTTTCTACAATATTTTCTTTCTTATTTTTCTCTTTTAGAATTTTCTAGATCTTTAAAAAAATTTATGATAAATTTGAATGACCCTAAAGAAAGAATTTTGATCCGTGATCGTCGGACAGCACACCAGCATCTATTTTAACCAAATCAGATACCATTAGATTTTATCATTTATGATTTTATTGAATTATCTATGTAATAATTCTACTATATTTGATTTAAATTATCTTGATCCGATCAATTGGATTGTTGGACTACATCTTCTAATTTTATTTCACCACTTAATTTATGAACTATTACAAAAATTTTGAATATTAGCAATAGTATTAGTGATAAAAATTTAATAATAACTTTTTGTCATCATAACATCGATGAAGGAAACAGTCATCACTAATACTATTAGTGATAAAAATTTTATTATTAGTGATGGCAAATACCATCTCTAAAAGTATGATTTTTTTTTAATATTTAAATATTAAAAAATTATTAGCGATGGTGCATTTAGATTATTAGAGATGAAAATCCTACGATCACTAATAATAAATTATTAGCAATGGCTATTTAATTATTAGTGATGGCATAAGTTATTACTAAAATTATTTATATTATTTAATTTTTTTATAATATTTAAATATAAAATAAAAATTAGCAATGATGAATTTTATTTATTAGTCATGAAAATCATGCTGTAGCTAATAAATTATTTTAAAAAAATCTTAATAATAAATTAGAAAAAAATTATTTAAAAATATTATAAGCAGCAGTCTCTTTTCTATCGCTAATAATTTAGAACACAACTCAAATCCAATTCGAATCTAATTCAAAATCTTGTCAAACATAATTTAATTAGACTTTGAATTAAAGTCCTACTTAAATTATAAAATTTAATTATTCTTAAATTAAATCAAAATTAATTAAATTAAATTAAATTTAAATTAGTTAAAAAAATTAAATTTTAATTTTGATTCAATTGGAATCCAATTCAAACCCGATTTGAATCTAATTCAAAATTCTGTTAATCCTAATTCAATTAGATTTTGAATCCAAGTCCTACTTGGATAGTAAAATTTAATTACTTTTAAATTAAGTCAAATCTAATCTAATTTAATTTAATTTAAATTAATTAAAAAAATATTTTTAATTTGGATTTGATTCAAATTTAATTCAAACATAATTTGAATACAATTTGAAATCCTATCAAATCTAATTCAATTAGACTTTGAATCCAAGTCTTACTTATTTTATAAAATCTAATTAATCTCAAATTAAGTCAAGTCTACTTAAACTAAATCTAATTTAAATTAATTATGATTTGATCCATCATTCCATTCGAATCCGATTCAAATTCAATTCAAAATCCTATCAAACCTAATTCAATTAAGCTTTAAATCCAAGTTCTACATGGATTATAAAATTCAATTAGCCTTAAATTAAGTCATGCCTACTTAAATTAAATATAATTTAAATCAATTAGGACTTAATCCATGATTCTATTCGAATCCAATTTGAACCCAATTCAAATTTAATTAAAAATTCTGTCAAATCTAACTTAATTAGATTTTGAATCCAAGTCCTACATAGACTATAAAATTTAATTAGCTTTAAATAAAGTTAATATTAATTAAATTAAATTAAATTTAAATTAATTTTTAAAAAATAATTTTTTATTTGAGTTTAATTTAAATTTAATTTGAATCCGATTCGAATTCAATTCGAAAACTTGTCAATCTTACTTCAATTAGTCTTTGAATCTAAGTTCTACTTGGATAGTAAAATTTAATTATCTTCAAATTAAGTCAAGCTTAATTAAATTTAATCTAATTTAAATTAATTAAAAAAAAATAATTTTTAATTTAAATTTAATTCAAATCTAATTTGAGCCCGATTTGAATCTAATTCAAAATCCTATCAAATCTAATTCAATTAGACTTTTAACCCAAATCCTAACTAGATTGTAAAATCTAATTATTCTTAAATTAAGTAAAATTTAATTTAATTTAAATTTATTAGAATAAAATAATTTTTAATTTAGGTTCAATTTGAATCTAATTTAAAGTCTTATCAAACCTAATTCGATTAGACTTTGAATTCAAGTCTTACTTGAAATATTAAAACCTAATTAATCTCAAACTAAGTCAAGCTTAATTAAAATAAATTTAATTTAAATCAGTTAGGACTTGATCCATAAATTAATTAAGCCCAAAAATTTAATGAAATCTAATATTAATTTTTAACTACCCAAAAAATGACCTAGGAGAAAAAAATAATATTAAAATATAATTTTAAAAAATTATGATTATTAGTGATAGCTTTAGCGATGGAGATCTTGCTATCACTAATAATTTAAAAAAAATATATTATTTTAAAAATATAATTATTAGCGATGGTAAATTTATTATCAATGATATTTTGCCATCGCTAATAATTTTTTTAGTATTAGCGAGGAAAAAATATTATTATCGACAGTAGTTTGTTATCGCTAATAATCTTTTTATCCTTATTTTCTTCTATCCCATCATGCACCATCATTTTGCCCCACCCCACCACCCACAATCCCCTTATTTTTCCACCCCCCACCCTACATTTTTATCTCCCATCGCCACCCCCCTCTTACCTACCCTTCGGTCCCCAGCCACCTCCTCTCTCTCCTGATCGCCTTCCACCTCTCTAAGCCCTCGACTAGACCCGGTCTAACCTCTCTGAGCCTCCAACCGTCTCCTAAAGCCCTCGATCGCCTCCCTTCGGCTACACCCAGCCCACCTCTCTAAGCCTGTAGTTGTGAGCTCCTGACCTCCTCTCGCCTCCCCGAAATCTTGGCCCTTCTCTTCGCGGCCACCTCTCCGAGCCCCTAGCTGCCTGCCACCCCCCTAGCCTTCTCCCCTCCCCTCGGCCACCTCCCTTTGGTTTGCCTCTCCACGGCCCCTTCCCGAGCCTCCGACATCTTCCCCCTCGGCTACACCTAGCTCGCCTCCCCACGACCGCTTGCCCAAGCTCCCGACTGTGAGCCCCCAACTACCTTCCACCTCCCCCTAGCTCGCCTCTCTACGACTGCCTTTCCGAGCCCCCGACTACATCTAGCCCGCCTACCCTTGGCCACCTCTTCGAGCTCTCGGCCGCCTCCCATCTCTCCCTACTCATCCTCGTGCCTTCATTTCTGCAACCCCGCCCCATCGCCCTAGCTTGTGGCCTTGACCTTGTGGGCCCTACCCTACCAGCATGACCTCGAGCTCCCTTCCATAGTCACATTTCCGAGCCTTAGTCCCTGCTCGCTAGCTTATATCTCCTCGCACCACAATTCCTATGCGTTAGCCTGTGCCTCCTGTACGGTCACTTGTCTTCTGTTGTGAGTATTAGTGATGGCTAATATCATCACTACAAGTTAATTTTTTATTTAAATTATATTAATTAAATATAATTAGATATTAAAAAATTAATTAACTAAATATTAATTTAATTAGAAGTAGTATGGGACTTAGGTTTCAACATGTAGAGCGCTTGAACCAAAGGAAGGTCTGGGTAGCATTACAAATATGGGGTTGAGACGTATCCAGCACGCTCGGATCTGGGCATACAGAGTGCTCGAATCAAGGGATGGTCCAAGTAGCATTGTAAATAAAGAGTCGAGACGTGCTCTATGCGCTTGAGTCTCGACATGTAGAGCACTCGAATCAAGGAAAGTTTCGAGCAGCATTGCAAATATGGAGCTGGGCATGTTCTACGTGCTCAGGCCTCGGGTCCCAACTAGTATGTAAGGCATCTAGCCCTCATGAGCCCTGCGTACTCAGGCCGAGGGTATTAATTTTAAAAAATTAATTTTAAACTAATAGTATTTAAATTAATTAATTTTAAATTTTGGAGTTGGACTTCAGGATGGAATTTGCTCGGATTGATTCTAGTGTGCTTGTGCAGCCTAGTCGTCTAGCATGCTTCAAGTCCACATGCACGGGATGCGCGTCCTGACCATCCATATTTATAATGATATTCTTTACTTTTGTGATTATGCTTTTGAAAATTCTGCACTCTTAGTTCAAGGATAGGCTTGTTGTTCTTATAGAAAATATATCAATAGAGAAATGCTTGATAGGGATACAATAGTTGCTCATTTATATAGAAATGGATTTATGCCAAACTACATGCACTGGTACCTATATGGGAATCGAGATGTGGGAGACAATTGCAATGGCTTCGAAGGCTCTACTTGTCCAAGATGTGCAAGAGCTTAATGATGACAGGTTTGAGCAGTTGATTAGCACATTTGGTGTATTTGATCTAGTTATTGATAAATATCCATGTAATAATCTTTTAGATTGCAATCGTTATAGTAATGATGGACTATAGGGTTGCTGTGGTTATAGCTACCCTTTATAGGGTTGCTACCCCCTAGAGGCTAAGTAAAGCTATAACTATAGTAACCCCTATAGTCCATCACGATTATGATGATTGTTACCTGAAAGATTATTATATGGGCTTCCACGGATAATCAGATCAAACCTACCAAATGTGCTAATCATCTGCTCGAGTCTATCACCACTAAGCTCTTGCATATCAATAAATGTGTTGGATAAGTAGAGCTTTCCGTTCGTGCATATTATCTCCCACGTCTCTCCATGCAAGTACCAATGCTTGTAGTTTGGTATAAATCACTCTTATATAAATGGACAACTATTATATTCCTATCAAGCATTTCTCTATTGACACATTTCTTACAAAGACAATGAGCTCGTCCTTGAACTAAGAGTACAACATTCCTAAAAGCTTAATCATAGAAGTAAAGGACATCATTGCAAACAAAGATGATCAAGATGCGCATCCAACGCATGCGGACTTGAAGCTTGTCAGATGACTAAACTATGTGAGCACATAAATTTTATTTTTAAATTATTATTTTATTTTTTAAAAAAATTATACTCCTAATTTGCTGCTCGAGGAGGTGGCTAGGAGCTCAGAGAGGCTATGATGACTCCTTGTGCGAGATGCACTTAAATGAAGGTGATGCATTCTGTTCTTGTTGTTATATGGTCAAGTTTGGATGGTCTGTTACATCACAGACAACCACTTGTAGCTATCTCATGGTTAAAAGTGCAGAGAAACTTGTAATACGGGGTAAGCTTGAATGGTCTATTACATCATAGACAATAGCTTGCTGCCATCTCATGGTTAAAGGTGTAGAGAAACTTGCAATGCTTAATTTTTTAATGGAAGATCTGAGTCTTCTTCATATTTTCATGTACTGAAATTATCATGTACTACTGGATGGGAATCAGACAATGCCTAAATTAGAGGACCAGCAGACCAACACATTATCCTGTACTGCTGGATGAGAATCATTTTTTTGTTGATACATTGCAGATGCTAACTAACAATCTTTGTTATACATGAGTTAAATTTTGATCATCTTATTATATTTTGATAGATATTTTATTTGAATCAATTTTTAGGTCATTTATTTGCTTTGATTTTTATTTTTATTTTAAAAGATTATACATCATGTCTTCTAGAGGTTGGAGCTGTTCTAGCCAAGGACAAAGCTCTCAAGGAGAGAGCGATCATGTGGCCAGCTTATATGGTTCCACACGACTTACACTAGATGGTAAATTCTAACACTTTAAATATTCTTCTTTATATTATTTTGTTCTTTGCTAACTAATACAACATTCTTTATGTTAGATATTTTATGCTCAGGATTGGATGATAGAAGGTCACTAGTAACCCCACAGTCACATGCAATAACGAATCGGCTCCTAGACAGAGTCTGGTCGAGAACCCACTTGACTCGTGGCACCTTCGACTTGGTCGGAGGATAGATAGCTCATCAACATTCAAAGCCGCTCATAAGTACTAAAATTTTAACTAATATGTTTAGAATTTAACCATTCTAGAGTTAACATTTATTTTTCAAAATCAATTTTGCAGCACGTTTAGAGAGTCTGAAGTATTTCGTATGGTTACTAGCATTATCTGATGCTTGATGCCAGGGTCGGTGAACATGTTCTCTAGCTAGCCATTTAGAGCTCGTGATACAGCTTGGAAGATTTTTCTAGTAAGTTAAAACTAATTTAATTTTTAAATTTTTGATACATTAGTATTTTAGTTACATATTAATACATGCCTACTTCTATCTTGCAGGAGTACTACCAATTCGAGACTCTCCATGATGAGGAGGCTGGCCATTGGATCGTTGAGGAGGTGGCCATATGGAGGCTCCGACATGGCCTCTATAGCCTTAGACAGTCTACCATCTAGCACTCCAATTATCAATCACCATTAGACTGGAGATCCTTCATGGATCATTGGATGTGGGTGGACATATGGCAGGCCCTCTATGATCAATAGAGCAGCAAGGAGTACTCTGATAGGTGATAGAGAGCTTGACAAAACTAGATCATTAAGTAGGATCCGATCAAGCACAAGAACGGCTCAGTCGGCACACATATTGTGGCCGACAGACTGATAAAAAATCAATACCAAAACTGTTTACTAGAACTATAAAAATTCTTATATACATATTTTAATTAATTTAATTTTATTATTTACTTATTATAGATATAGCAGCTAGGTCGTCCCCCAGACCAGCTATAGTTGTGAAGGGCCACACATAAGTCTAGAAGGACTAGTGACTATTTAGATTCTACGTCGCGATAGATTACAGTAAGAACTTTAAACTTTATTTATTAATTAAGTTATTACAGGATCTAATTTTTATATTAGAACTAATATATTTCTAAACTATGCAGATACGTTATGCGACGTACATTGCTGAGAGGTATGGCGATGACCTATCTTCTCAGTCTCCCCTTGACCTTGAGAGATGGCTCAGCACCACTGGGGGTGTGAGTAGGAGTTGGGTCTTAGGATTTGGTCATAGTTTTAACCCTCCATCCTGATATCCTTTGGCATTCTCATAGGCCTCGACATTCCAGATTTGGAGTGATGCACACATGGAGGAGATCGTGTAGAGGCTTTTAAGCTAGCGACCTTAGCGCCTCCTGAATGCCATCCGCGATATGATCGTGAAGCTTCTCCAGGACCCATAGCTACACGATCAATTGGGCTCATCATCCTAGCCATCATATCAGGTAATTATATTATTAAATTTTTTTACTTATTTTATATTTTTGTATTTAGAAGCTTCATATATTTAGGTTTGAGTCTGAAAAGAGGATCTAGGGGCAAAAAATTCAATCTAATAGTTCAATCGATGGACGGAGAGTATCTATAATTCTATATCATCGAATGAAATATGTAGAAATAATCTATTTAAGAATCAAAGAAGTATATCAAAAAATACACCTTTATATCGAAAGATATGTACGTTTTTGTATCAAAACTTACTAATATTATTTTATTTTTTTCGTTACAAGATGCTAGGACATTTGGCTCTCATCCACCAGCTGCTGAAGAGAAGCAGAAGGAGGAGATGGATGATGATGAGGATCGAACTTAATTTTTTTTGATGTATTATATTTTTTTGATACTATTTATTAAAAAATATAATTTATATATTTGATATAATATAATTAATTTTTAATTTTTGATTATCATATTATCTTTGAATTTTAATTATAATATATATTAAAAATATAATTTATTATGATTAATTAAAATAAATTTTAAAAATATTATTATTAATTTTTTTAAAAAATAAAATTAACTATTAGCATCGGTATTAGCGATGGCTATTACCATTGCTAATAACTATTAGCGATAGCATTAGAGACCAAATCATTGTAGCTAATATTTTTTAAAATATTTATTTTTATTTTATTTAAAAATTAAAAAATTAGAGATGGCATTAGTGATGGTAATTTTAGTTGCTAATAATTATTAGCGAAGGTATTAGCCATGAAAATGCTATCATTAAAATTTTTTAAAATTTAATTTTAATATTAAAAAATAATTAGTGATAAAATTATTCTATCTCGAAAGCCATCACTAATAGCCTTATTAACGATTGCTTATTTTTTCATCACTAATAATGATAATTAATGTTAAAAATTTTTTAGATTGACTTTTATGACGGTATTAGCGATAGCGGATGGACTATTAGCGACGATGGATGGACTATTAGCGATGGTAGTTAGCCATTGCTAATAGTCTGAATTCTTGTTGTGAACTCAATGAAGAATTTTCAGTATTATCACTTTAAATCTGATTTGCTTCAAATAGCCAAACTCTGAACCATTTTATCAGTTGGACATCATATTGTACCATTCAAGTTTTCATCAAACATTAGAAAAACCTATCT
The DNA here is from genome assembly GCA_006176705.1 of Cocos nucifera. Lineage (NCBI taxonomy): Eukaryota > Viridiplantae > Streptophyta > Magnoliopsida > Arecales > Arecaceae > Cocos > Cocos nucifera. The sequence continues at coordinate 82,370 of QRFJ01000529.1, read as the reverse complement.
TTATTGATCTGTATTGAATCCTTATATCTTTAATGATCTTGATTAAATAAAAATATTAGATTAAATTGATCTCTGATTATCGAATGGTGTACTGACCTTCATCTTCATTCTTGTCGGAAACTACTAATTTGATCATCCTTGATCTTCGTTGAACCATCTATCTCTTAATCTAATCTTGATCGTTGAATAATTAAAATGATCAAACTAACTCAGACCATTCGATGGGACTATCTATCAATTCAAACTTTTTATAATTATTCATGCTCTTTCTAATATTGGACTCAATTCTTTATAGGAGTGTGATCATCCTGACAAGAAGGTATCCGATAGTGGGATACTATGATAAATTATTAGTTAAAGATTTTGAAAAGAAATTTATGGAATTATTGGATTTTTTGGAATGTATATAAATTAAGTAGTATTTTACTTTTATTAAATTATCTAGCAATTTATTAATAAATAAAATATAAATTTTGAATTAAATTAATTCATGATGTGAATATGATGGATTGATCTAATATTTTATTATTATTATACCATTGTCAAATAAGATATGAAACTAGATGATAATATAATGTCGAACAAGATATAAAATAAAATGATAATATGAATTGTCAACCTAGCTATATAAAGGACTCTGTCGCAAGCAGATACATGATATGTCGATAGATTCGTAATTTCTATATATTGTGTTGTAAGATGATATACAACATGCTGCAAGATGATGCATGGCACGTTGCAAGATGATACGTAGCAGACTAGAAGATAATAGTAATTGGCCATAAGATGATACACGGTTTACCACAAGATGATACGTGGCTCGCGATAAAATGATATGCAGTGTCATGATCTTGCCATAGAAAATGTATGGTCAAACTAGTGGTTGATAAGAAAAACTTAAGAATTTGATGAAATTGAGATTATGAACATAATTTATCTTTATGATTAATTAAAATTCTCCGTACAAATATTTGATAGTATAATACATCAAGATTATAATTTTTGAACTAATATATTTATTGAGTTATTTTAGTAAACTGATATATATAACATTCTTGCTTGATTTATTTAGTTAAAGGTATACATTGCTTACTGGGCTACTTAGCTCATGATGAGTTTTTATTCTTTTTACATATTCATAAAATTTGCTTGATACAGGGTTTTATTATGAGAGTGCGATTAGAGATGGAGATAGCCTACTCATTGGACTTAGCATTTATTAGAGTTGATACAATGCCTTATTTAAAGTTGACTTCGTTAAACATTTATTTATTTTTTTATTGACATTGAGTTTGATTATGTTATTTGAATTAATTAAGGTTTGAACTTTAATCATAAAGATTTTATTCCACTATCTATTTATGATATCATGATGAGATCCCTTGCATACTTATGGAAAGAGTTTTCTATAAGTATATAGTGGTTGCCATGACTCCCCCAGCTCACAAATGTCAGATCGAAGGAATGATAATTAAAGTGGTATCAGAGTATATGTGGATAAATTATGACATAGAATCAGACATGAGTGTAGGTGGGTAGACATTCTGGAAATTATGGTATAGAACTATAATGATTGCAGTATAAGTTGTCTTCATGATTTTTGACTAAACATTATTATTATAAATGAAAAGATTGCTTAGAAATTATGATTTATAGGATATGATATATGATGGACAATTTATGGATCATGTTATGATCAGTTGAATTTTGATTTAAAGAAGTTGCAAGAGGATTGATCATAAAATTTTGTTATACATTATGATTATTAATTTGATTTTTAGTTGTACATGTGAATTGTAAGCTCAAATTTGATGTGGGAGCAAAACTATGATATTGCTCCTAGTTGAGAAGTTGACTATTAGTGGCAAGATAAAAATTCAATGATATAATGTTGTTCCACGTTGGACTAAGAAAATCTTTTATGATATCTGATTAGAATATTTTTCGAAGTTGAACTTGGTATATGGATCATATATAAACTTGCATGTTAAAGAAATGTATAGTTGGAAATATTGTAAATAAGTTTATTTTTGATGGAAGAAATTAGTTTTATGTCATAAAGTATTCATCCTGGATCTAAGTAATAGATATTATTTATGCTTATTAGAGATTACATGGTATATACAAAAATTCAATTCAAAGTTTGGGTTTATAAGTTGATCAAGGGATTGTTTTGCTATTATTGTTAAGGTCATTAATGAAATCTTTGATTGCTATCTTTGGATCTAGATAAAAGATCTATTTATATCTATTTGAGATTTTGGGACACATATGAAATTGCAATTCAAAATTTTGGATTTAGAAATTGATCTAGAGATTCTTTGCCATTGTTATTGAGGTCGGTGTTAAAACCTAGTATTGCATGGAGATTTGATTTTAAGAGACTTGGATAATTACTATGGAAGGATATTGATAGATATCAAAAATCTGGATGGAAGAAATCTTAGAAAAGATGATTTGATATTACTTATATGTTTTGATTTAAGTCCTAACTTGGTGGATCATTGAAAAATTTTTCTTATTGATTTTACTTACATGATTTTGATTGTAGAAATAAATTGATGAGAGAATTAAGATTTGATTTATATTGGCCTATAGTAAACTTAAATGGTGGTTGTGAGTGTGATATTAGACTAAAGGATTAATTAAGATAGTTGTATTTCAGGAAAAAGTAGGGATGTGAATCAGAAGTTAATCTTTGGCCTCCATTGAATTTAAAATTTTAGATCTTTTCTATCTAATCAAAAAGTTTGAGGTCATCTATTGATATGGAAAATTGTTCTATAAGAGATGGATTCAATTTAGGTCATCTATATGAAAAATCAAGTCATGAGGTATGGAAAATTATTCTTATAATAAGATCAAATAATGAAAACAAATCTATAAGTATAATATATATCAAAACTTGGGAATAAGATCATGATTGTGAAACATTAAAATTCAAAAATCTTGTGAAAGAAATTTTGGGACGAAATTTCTTTTTAGCGGGGTAGAATGTGATGCCCCAGCCCATATGGGCCTAGCTAGCCACCAAAGAAAATGCAGCCCAAAAAGACCTACACATGATTTTTAAAGCATATTAAAAAAATACAGGGAGGGAGTCTTCTTCGGTTCTCCATTAGACTCCTTATAGGAGTCGGGATCAGAGGTTGGAGGGGGTGAAATTCCTCCTACCTTCTTGTCTATTAAAAGGGACCCAATCCCTTGCAGAAGCCCCACTACTGACCCTCCATCGGCGCTCCTTTCCCTCTTTTCTCTTGTCAAAGTCGCCAAACCCTAGATCTGTGCCCACCAAAAAATCAAGCTGAAGATGCCATCGAAGCTCAATGTAAGTGCCGATTCTACCTTCTCTCTCTCTCTCTCTCTCTTTCCCTTCTTCCTATGGCACTTGGCACCATCATTGGCCATCGATCTCATCAAAAAATCATGAAGAATGAAACCCTTGTTTTAGCCATCCTTTTTCATAGTTTTTCCAATACCATCTATCACCATCCATCACCATCAAGCCCTTGATTGAGGAGTGCCACAGCTGCACTACCATGAGCGGAACCCCCTCTGCTCACCATTCGAGCAGGATGTCATGGAGTCAGAGGAAGGGGAGACGGGGATTCATAGATCCCTTGTTCCACCCCAAATGAAAGAAGAAGAAGAAGAAAAGAAAAAAAGGAAAAAAAGATAGAAAAAGAAAAGAAAAGAAAAAAAAAGGGAGAGAATCTCTCCCTTCCATCTTTTTCTCTCTTCCCTCTTCTGTCTCGCTTTCTTTCTTATGTTCTCTCTCTTGTTTGCCCCTCCATTAGAATTCTTGGATCTTAAGAAAAAAGGGGAAGAAAAGAAAAAAAAAGAAAAGAAGAAAGAGAGAGAGAGTTTCTCTCTCTTTCCTCTCCTTTCAGTTTGAGTCCTTACTTTCTCTCTCCAAAAAATCTAATTTTTCTCTTTTTATATTATTTTATTTCTCTAGATTATTTTTTCTTCTAGAATTTCTAGGTCTTTGAGAAAATTTATGATGAATTTGAATGATCCTATAAAAGGGATCTTAATCCATGATCGTCGGACTACATACCGGCACCTATCTTAACCAAATCAGGCATCATTAGATTTTGTCAATCATGATTTTATAGAATTATCCATGTGATAACTCTATGCTGATTTGATTTAAATTATCTTGATCTGATCGATCAAATTATCGAACTATATTCTCTAATTTTATCTCTCCATTTGATTGATGAGCTCAATGAAGGATTCCCAATCTTGTCACTTTGAATCTGATTTGATCCACATGGCCAAACTTTGAACCACCTTATCGATTGGATAGCATATCTATACCATTTGAGTTTTCATCAAAAATCATAAAAGTCGATCTTTATTGATCTCTATTGAAACCTTGTATTTTTAATGATCTTGATTAAATAAAAATATTAGATTGAATTGACCTCTTATTATTGAATTGTGATTGACCTTCATCTTCACTCTTGTCGAAAAAAACTGATTTTGATCATCTTCATTCTTTTTTGAACTATCTATCCTTAGTCTTATCTTGATCAATGAAGTTAGAATGATCAGATTGACCCAGACCATTGGATGGGACTACCTATCGATTCTAATTTTTTATAATTATTCATGCTCTTTCTAATATTAGACTTGATTCTTTATAGGGGTGTGATCATCCTGACAAGAAGGTATCCGATAGTGGGATACTATGACAAATTGTTAGTTGAAGATTTTAAAAAGAATTTATGAAATTATTGAATTTATTGGAATGCATATAAAGTAAGTAGTGCTCTATCTTTATTAAATTTATCTAGCAATTTATTAATAAATAAATTGATGAAATTTGAATTATATTAATTCATGATGTGAATATGATGAAAGGCATTGAAATATTCAATTTTCTTTTGAAATAATTGTGCTGTGTGATCATAACGAATGATCTGATGGATTAATCTCATATTTTATTATTTTTATACCATTGTCGAATAAGATATAAAACTAGATGATGATATGAATGTTAAACAAGATATAAAATTAAATGATAATATGAATTATCAATCTAACTATGTAAAGAACTCTATCATAAGTAGATACGCGATATATCGCCAGTAGATTCAAGATAAACTGCCAGCAGATTTGCAGTTCCTATGTATTATGCTGTAAGATGATACACTACATGCTACAAGATGATACACAATATGCTACAAGATGATAAGCAGCAGGCTATAAGATCACATGTAGTAGGTTGTAAGATGATATACGACCCACCATAAGATGATATGTGGCTAACCGCAAGATGGTACTGAAAGGAAATAATAGGGTTTCTAGCTTTGATTTCAAAAATATTTTCTTAAAAAACATGTAGTGGAAATAAAATGATTAATCTAATTAATCAAATAAGCTAATGATCTAATCAATAAAATCATACATCTAGAATTGTAATGTGACATATATGCATGTATAAAAAATCTAAAAAAAAACTATAGGCAGTAAATCATATTTTCCACTCTTACACTACTTGGGTTCAGAGCACAATACCTTCATACGAGTTATCGATCGTCGCAATCAAAACACAATCGGAGAGGTCCTCTTATCGTGATGTACTCACACATAGCATCTGGTCTCTATGGATCATCTACACGAGGCTCCTAGTCTAGATCGGCTTCTCTGGAGTACTAGCTCGACATCGTAATCCTCGACGACTGATGTAGATCGATCTGGTTTGATCTCTCTTTTATGATTTTTTGGATGCTTCCAAAAAATTGTAGAGGTAGGAGAGAGAGGTAGAGGAAGGTCTCTCAAGAGTTTCATGACTTTGTGACACTCACAGCTCATGTTCGTTCTTCCTGAACCCTAGGTTGAAATTCTAGGCCAGCACTCACCCAAAAAACCCTACGCCTCACTCAGGAACTTTTCCTCTTGGATAATTTTAAAGTTTTCTCATGCATAAAAGAGTGGCTCATGCAGAAGAGGGTCTCTCACTCTAGATGTGTGCATGCCCCAGAAAAATCCTCTTTTATTGTGCGCCAATCCGAGTGAGTAATGCGTGGAGGGATAAGATCAGGTGGTTACTTATTGAAATTCAAATGGTAACCAACCTGATATTATCCACATAGGGCAAGAAAGGAAGGACATGCACTCTCTTGTGCTTGGATTTCTTTACAAGAATTCTCAATTCTTATGGAGAAAAGGGTGGGCGCAAAACCAGAGTGATGTGGCGTAGAAGACTAGTCAAAATAGTCTTCAAAACCTTATCCAATTAAGACCCAATCCAAACCAATTTGGCTAGGCCTAACTAGATCAAAATAAAACCAACTAAATTAGGATTAAATAGACTCAATTAAATCCTAATCAAATCAAAAATTAATTAAGCCTAAGCCCTAATTAAATTAGGAAAATAAACCTCCTCGATAATTAGGTCATCTCATAATCTAATCGGGTCAAATCCAATTGAATCCAATTCAATTAGACTTGATTCAAAACTCATCACTCAATCAAATTGAGTCAATTAGTAATCAAATCACTAATTGAACTTTTCATAAATATAGAGTCCAAATTTAGTAGGTGTCCGGGCAATAGAGTCTCATCTTTATGAAACTCTTGACTAAAGAGTCTCAAACCAGTGGAACTCTTGATCTCAGTATTCTAAATGAGTGAAACTCATGATCACAAACTCCCAGACCAATGGAATTATTGATTATAGAGTTTCAAACAAGTAGGACTCAGAGTTGCAATTCTGTAGGACTCTTGATCATAGAGTTTCAGTCCAGTAAAACTCTTGACCATAGAGTTTCAGTCCAATAGGGCTCAGCATTAGCCATCAGATCAGATATGAATCTTTAATATGTGTGACTCCATAGGCTCAAACCTAAGCTGATAGTATAAGAATTAATTCATGTACTAATTGATGTGACCATCTAGCAATGGTACCTGACATTTAGATAGGTTGAATAGTCGCAATCGCAACATTCAAAACCTACTCGAATATGGTTACTATATAATTCATCCCTTTGACCTCTATGTTTAGGATGACTCCAAGTTAAACTGTTAATTCTAAAAAGTACATCCATATCGTATCTTAATGCAATCAGTCCTGTGACTCCTCATAAGGATTATCCTGATCAAGACTTTGCTAAATTAAAATATAATTCAATATAACTTTTGAAATTAGCAATGGTCAATCCCATCTTAATTCACATACCGACTCCTCAAGTACTTGACTATGCTAAAAAAAATTTTATCACTAAATTAGAAATTTAGATAGTTTGATACCAAAGCATAATGAGTTGCTTGAAAATCATCATGGTGATCACAGATTATAGGGGCACTTATACCCATATCCTTTCGTAGCAATTCTTGACAATAAAAAGCTCCGAAATTAGTCACATTCAGTGCGGATGTACTCGTACATCTCATTTGCATGCCATACCAGTATCTCTATACTCAATGGTTAAGAGAATAATCAATCCATATGGCACACAACGATCTACACTCGATAAACATTATCATCCTTGGTAACAACATATGATTTAGTCGCGAATAGATTTAAGGACTAAACGATAAATTTTTTTTTATCAATTTTAAGTAGTCCTAAGAACTTCATCATAAAATAGGAGTTCATTAAAAAATACAAAGACTTTATGATGAAAATGCCAAAAAAATATTTTATTCATTTATTATTTATAAATAATTATAAGAAATAGCTCAACTATCAATAGACTGATGGTTGGCTTTGGAACACAATTTTCAACAATCTCTCAGTTGAACTAAAGCCAATCAATACAATATCTAATACCCATCTTTGATTTGAAATTGTCGAACTCCTTCACCATAATGGTTTTAGTGAATGGGTCGGCTAGATTCTCCTTCTCGTTAATCTTTTGAAGGTCAATGTTATCTCGATCCATGATCTTTCGGACAACATGGTAGCAATGTAGAATGTGCTTCATCCACTAGGGTACCTTTAGTTTCTTCGCCTGAGCAATGGCTTCAGAGCTGTCGTAGTAGAGTAGAACTGGACCATCAAGGAAGGATGCCACTCTGAGCTTGATGATGAATTTTTTCAACCATAGCTTCTTTGGCAGCATCTGATGCAGCGACATACTCCACTTTGCATACTAAGTTGGCCACAGTGTGTTGGTTAGAACTCTTTCAACAGATAGCTCCATCATTAAGGATGAACACATATCCTGATACATTTTTGCTATCATCGTAATTAGATTGAAAATTGGAGTCTGTAAAGCCCATAAGCCTCAAATCTAACTCACCATAAATAAACCACTGGTCCTTAGTATTTTTTAAATACTTTAGGATGGTTTTAACAACCTTCTAGTGATTCTTTCTTGGATCAGATTGATATCTACTTACTATCCCTAGTGAGTATGCCACATCTGATCTCTTCTATGTTATAACATACATGATAGAACCCATTATTGAAATATATGAAACTCCACTCATATGCTCTCTCTCTAAGATGTTGTTGGACAATCTCTTTTCGAGAGAGAAATTTCATAGCCTATTGGTAGATAATCCTTCTTGAAATTTTTCATGCTGAACTACTTCAACATAGTATTTATATACGTAGACTGGGATGACCTAAGCAACCTCTTAGATCTATTTCTATAGATCTTCATCCCTAGGATGTAGAAAGCTTCTCCCAAGTCCTTCATCAAAAATTGAGATGATAACCAAATCTTTATTCCCTATAATGCAAGGATGTCATTCTCGATTAAGAGAATATCATCCACATACAATGTAAGAAATACAACTACTGGACCATTAGCCTACTTGTATATGCAGGGCTCTTCTCTATTCTTAATGAAGCTATACATTTTGATCGTCCTATCAAAATGCATGTTCTAACTTCAAAATGCCTGCTTTAGTCCATAAATGAATCTTTGAAGCTTGCACACCTTAGATTCATTTATGGATATGAATCCTTCAGCTTGTATCATATACACCTCTTCATCTAGCTCTTTAATAAAAAAAGCTATTTTCATAACCATCTGCCAGAATTCATAGTCCAGATGGGCAGCTATCGCAAGTATAATCTGAATAGACTCAAGCATTATCATGAGAGAAAATATCTCATCATAGTCTATACCATAATGTTAATGATATTCCTTGGTAACCTAATGGGCCTTATAGGTCCTTACCTTCCTGTCTATGCCCATCTTCCTTTTAAAGACCCACTCACAGCCAATGAATTTTATCCCTTCAGATGGATTAACCAATGTCCATACATTGTTGATCTTCATGGACTCTATTTCAAATTTCATGGCTTCAAGCTATTTTTTAGAATCGAATCTCTATATTGCATCCATATAGGTGATTGGATCCTCATCATTCTCATTGAGTTCGATGGGATTCTTATTCCAGACCAAAAATTCATAGTATCTATCCGGATGATGTGGTACTCCACTAGATCGTGTTAAGAGTACAGGAACATTGGACTCCAAATTTGATCTAATCAAATTTAATTTAGGTTCAACTATTTGTGTTGGTTTTTTCACCTATCGAACTTCCTCAAGTTTAACCTTAGAGGCATTAGTCCCTTCACCAAGAAATTCTTTTTCTAAAAAGATTGCCTTAAGTCTGACCAACATCTTTTGTTCATTAGCGAGGTAGAAATAATATCCTTTGATCTCTTTTGGGTATCCTATAAAAATGTATCTGTCAGACTTAGGTCCAAGCTTATCCATCATTAAACGTTTGACAAAAGTCGGACACCCCCAAATCCTAAGGTACGAGAGTACTGGCTTATGTCTTGTCCATATCTCATATGGCATTTTATCTACAGCCTTACTCGAAACTCTATTTAGAATATAACAAGCTGACTCAAGTATATATCCTCAGAAGGAGATCGACAGATTGGCAAACCCCATCATGGATCGAATCATATCCAACAAAATTCGATTCCTCCTTTCAGACATGCCATTATGCTATGATATTCTAGGAGGAATTCATTGGAAGAGAATTCCATTCTCCTTTAGATATATTAGAAACTCATTAAAAAGTTACTCACCCCTTTGGTCAGATCGAAGAGTTTTAATACTCCTTTTAGTTTGCTTTTCTACCTCATTATGGAATAGTTTGAACATTTCAAATGATTTCGACATGTTTCATCAAGTAGACATACCCATACCTTAATAGGTCATTAATGAAAGCGATAAAGTAGAAATATCTACCTCTAGCACTTGAGCTTATAGGTCCATATACATCAATATGTGTTAGACCTAGGAGTTTACTAGATCGCTCACCTTTTTCAGTAAAAGGTGACTTGGTCATCTTACCAAGAAGACAGGATTCACAGGTTGGAAGTGATTCACAATCATTGATTTCAAGAATTTTCTCTTGAGTCAACCTATTTATTCTATTTTTGTTAATGTGACCTAGTCTACAGTGTCAAAAATAGACTTCTGATACATCATTTACTCTAGGATGTTTACTAAGGATTGAACCATATTAACAGGTTGTGATACAATATAAATTCTATTATTCATTTATCCAATAAATTTCGCAAAACCATTCAAAATAATATTATAAAATTTTTTTATTAAAAATTCATAACTATTTCTGATCAGAAGGCCTACAAAAATAATATTCAACAAAAAGCTTGGACAATAGTTATATTCACAAAGAATAATATTATGAGAATTGATTACAAGGTTCATGATTCTTAAAGCTAGAACTAAAAGTTATTTTCCATCTCTAACATTCAGAAATCTCTCGTCTTCTTCAAATCTTCTACTGACTTATAAATTCTGCATCGAATTACAAATATGATAAGGGCTTTCGGTATTTAATACCCAGCCAGTAGTATCACATATTGAGAAGTTGCAAGGAGTTATCATATAATTACCTTGCCCCGCAACTGCTTGCTTCTTCCTTGGCCTATTCAAGTTTAGAAAGATAATTTATTAAGGATAATTTTTCTTCTAATGCCCCAGCTTCTAACAATAGAAGCACTCCACCTGGCTCTGATCGGGCTTAGGCTTTTTGGTCTGACCCTGTGCAGAAGACCCAACATGCGGCTGCACCTTCTAATTCTTCTTATTATTGTTCTTCTTTCCTTTCTTAAAAGATCAACGAGTAGAAGAAGACCTTCCCACTATATTTACCAACACCTTGTGGAGCTGGTGATCCTTCTCAAAGTTTTGCAGCAACTCCAGCAAATCATAGTAGTTGACTGCAGGCTTTGTCATTCTGAAATAAGTAAGAAAAGGAAGGAAGGACTTGGGTGAAGAGTTCAGAATAGCATCTTTCTTAAGCTACTCATTCAAGAAAAAGGCAAGCTTGTTCAGGCATTCAATTATCTCGAACATGTATAATATATGATCGGTGACTAACACCCCATCTCTCATCAAGCATTGAAAATAGCACACTAGTCTTGTGCCTCTCAACATCATTAGGTATGCCAAAGGACTCATTTAACATTTGAAGCATGTCCTGTGGTTGAGCATTTTCAAATCTGTGACTGAATTCATCGCTCATAGCCACCAGCATGATACAGCAAATGATGGTACAATCATTGAGCTACTTCTGGTAAGTATTGCGATCATCTTTTTAGCATTTGGAACTAGCTCCTCAGGTGCTTGATCTATCAAGACGTATAGAATTTATTCATACTCTAGGACTATTTTCAACTTACGATACCTGCTATCAAAGTTGGGTCTCATTAATTTATCATTGTCTAATAATGACCGGAGTGATAGGATAGTGGCCATAACTGCATAAAAAAGAAAACCAAAATCTAATTAGTATATGAATTATTTAGCCTAAAAACTTGGACTTTAGTCTAAAGGTTCTCCCACTATTTTCTGCAAATTGATAGCCTCTATCTCCAATTTAAGGAATTGCCTTAATTCTATAGTGGGTACTAGAATCTACATAGATTACATACAAGCCTGACTTTAGCCAGTCAATGTATGTGCATTTATGGATAGATTTTTAACCAATTATTTCTCTAAACAACTTTTAGTAATTTAGTTTTGCCCTAGAAGCCTAATCAGTAGGCTTTGGCCTCCACTAAAAAGATTCAGTTAGGTCCAACCATTAACATGACTAAACTTGGAGTATCTAACTAATAAATAATTAGATTTGACTTTAGTCAACCAACCTAACCATCATTAGAGAGACAACCAAATTATCATATTATGAATGATAATTTCATTAGTCAATAAGCACGAGGCCTTTAGGCCTCCAATGATTATTAAACTAATGGATCCATTATCACTCAACTTAATGGGAGGCTATGATCTAGTTATCACTACTATAAAAAAAGCCTACGATAGTGCATACTATGGCGGTGATTTTTAAAATCATTGCAATAGAGTCTATGACAATGGTTCTTTGTAACCGCTGTAATAGGTCTGACCTATAGCAGTGGTTAACGATAATTGCTGCCATAGGTCTGACCTATAATAGCAGTTAGAAAAATTGCTTCTATAGATCGATCCTATAGCAGTGGTTTCTTATAATCGTTGCTATAAGTCAACCTATAGCAGCGGTTATTTATTACTATCATATATATTTTTTTATTTTTTTTAAATATTATATAATTTTAAAATTTAATATCTATCTTCATCATTCATTATCTAAGTAATTATCATTAGAGTGTTATCACAAAAGATCACCTCGATCCGATGGCCCTAGCTTCATTGATCAAAAAAATTTGATTTTGATGATCATAAATGATGATACGATGATCTGATAAATGAAGATCTTTGATGGATCTAAAAATCTGCAATGATGATTTTGATTATTTTTGTAGCATACTATCAAAGTTTTACTTCAATCGGATATCATTATCTTTGTCAATTTAGTATAGATTATTTTCGGCCATTAAATGATAAACAAGTGAACAAAAAGATCAGACGATGTTCGATTATGAGATAATTTTTTTTATAAATGATCTTGACTACTACTTTAATCATTTTTTATAATATAGACTATAAAATTTAACTCATGAGATTAAGAACGATCTAAAACTACACGTCGTCTGTGAACCATTCTTAAACTCCATTGGTTGTTATGCTTATGCTTTTGCAATATCTGCTTAACGTGAATAGTTCATACGAAAATAATTTAAATTTTACTATCATCATCATATAAAATGATTAAAATTAAAATGATTAAAATTATAGCAATAATCATTTAACTAAAAATTATCTCATAATCGGATATCGTTTAGCCCTTTGATCGCTTGTTTCTAATTTAATGGTCAAAATTATTTCATACTAAATTGAACAAGATAACGATATCCAATTGAAGTGAAACTTTGATAGTATGCTATAAATACTACCAAGATTATTATTGTAGATTTTTGGATCGATCGGAGGTCTTCATCTATCAGATCATCGCGTCATTACTCGTGATCATCGAAATCAAATTTTTTGATCGATGAAGCTAGGGCCATTGGATCAAGGCGATCTTTTGTGATGACACTCTAATGATAATTATTTAGATAATAAATAGTGAAGATGAGCATTAAATTTTAAAATTATATAATATTTAAAAAAAATAAGAAAAAAATTATTTTCAACCTACGATAGTGGTTGCTGAAAACTACTGCTATAGATCTATGATAGCGATCAGTAAATACTGGAAACTACTACTATAGATCTATGGACAACGGTTAGAAAACCACTACCGTAGATCTATACCAATGATTTTCAGTAACTGCTGTCATAGATCTATGGCAGCGGTTCAAAAACCGCTGCCATAGGTTAGGTTAAAAATCTCCAAAATTTTCTTCCTTCCTGTGCGCTCTCTCTCTCCCCTCCTTTTTGTCGTCGGTTAGACTCCATCCAAGTCCTTCCCTCTCGACTGGTGCCGCCCCTCCTCCTCCGATCGGTCCCACCTCTCGGTGCCCCCCTCCTCCCCCTTTGCCTCCCCATCCCCGACAGCCACCGCCCCCTGCCTGTGCCATGCACCCCCTCTCGCTCGTCCCCCACGTGTCGGCCCCTCCTCGACGATCTTTGCCCACCCCCCGCCTGTCCCACCCTCTTGTGCTGCCCTTCCCATCCCAGACCACCGCCACCCCTACCTCTCCATCCTTGGCCGCCCACCCCCTGCCCTCCTCGACCCCTGCCCCCTGCCCTTCCCATCATCGACCGCTGGCCACCTGCCCTCCCCATACCCGACCACCCACCCCATGCCCTCCCCATCCTCGACCACCATCGACCTTGCACTCTCCATCCCCAGCCGTCCACCCCCTACCCTCCCCGATCGTCGCCCCCTACCCTTCCCATCCCGGCTGCCATTGCCCACCTTTGCCCTCCCCATCCCCGACTGTCCGCCCCTTGCCCTCCCCATCCCTGGCCGCCACCACCCCCTACCCTCCCCATCCCCAACCGCCTGTCCCCTGCCCCTCCCTCCCCTGGCCTCTTCGTGATGGCGCCCTCTGGGCCCCCTTTCCATCTCTATCCCCTCTCTCTTTCCTCTTTCTCTTTCTCTCTCTTCTTTTTTTATCTTACTATCTTGCTCTTGTTTCATAGATTATCTGTAGTGATGTCGTCTTCCTCTAGCGCCATCGTCGGCAATCCTTGAAGCTTTCGGTGCGACCCCCTCTTTATAGCCATAGGTATAATTTTTATTTTAATTTTATAATATTATTTATTAATCAATGGACTAGACCTATCAATGGGTCGGTTTCAAGTCAAAATCTAGATATTCAGATTTGAATATGATTTTAATTACTTGTATCAAATCCGAACCTAAATATTCGATGGATCTGTACTTGAAGTATCAGACCCAGACCCTAATGGATCCTAGGTATCTGGACCCGATTCCAGGATCCAAAATTAAGAAAGGAAGAGGGAGAGAGGGAGGGAGGGGTTCGGCCTCGCCAACATCGCCGGCGAGAGAGATCGAGAGAGAGAGGGAGGTAGGGGGTCCGGCCTTACTGGCATCACTAGGAGGGAGGGGGTTCGGCCTCGCTAACGAGGGAGATCAAGAGAGTGAGAGAGGGAGAGAGGGGTTCGGCCTCGTCGCCGTCGCTGGCGAGAGAGATCAAGAGAGGGAGAGAGGGAGGGGGAGGTTCGACCTGGCTGGCGAGGGAGATCGAGAGAGGAAGAGAGGAAGATTATTTATTAATGTGTTGTTAATATTATTATTCAACATGTTATATTTGTTGTCCAGAGATTGCAACCTAAGAGGGAGGATGAATTAGATTTCTAAAATAGAGATGGTTGAAGAAAGATTTTGAGACCTCTCGGTTCTGAATGAGACATCTTGCCAAAATCGTGAGACCTCTCGAGAATCTTGCGAGACTTCTCACTCTCAGCGCATAAAAACTGAGTTTCTATCTCCTGAGAATGAGACATCTTGAGTTCAATTTGAGACCTCTCGAAATTATGCTAGAACTTTATTTGAATGTGCCAGTCCACTTGAGAGCTCTCAAAAAAATTTTGAGACATCTCAAAAACTGCTCCAAGGCTATTTTGAGAGATTTTTGCTATCAATCAAAAAGATTTGATTTTTATTTGAATTCTCCTTTATATCTTTCTTGTTTTGGTCAAAGAGTTCTCTTTCTTCTGATCTTTGGAAGCTTAAAAAAATTTCTTCTTTAAGGATCTTGACTTGATGAATTTTTGTAGATCTTTTCTTGAAATGATTTTTTAATTTAAATACCTAAAAAAATCTACATCCACTCATGAAACACATGGTTAAATACTAAAACTCATATTGATTAATGTTGCAGATCATGATGGCATCGAAATGCCATCTAGCTTTCACCCCTACCCCTCAACGGACTATGCAGAGCTCCACATCTGAGCCGTGCCAGTAGACCATACTGTGCCATGCCATGGGCCATGCCATACCGGTAGGCCATGCTATGCCATGCCTTGGATCATGCCGTATTGGTAGGCTTTACCATACCATGCCATGTCGTGTCGGTAGGTCATGCCGTGCCGTACCGATCACTAAGAGAATTTTTATCTTGTTGCTTTTATTTATTGCATTGCATTGTGATAGACCCATCAGTTGATTAGTGTACATAATCTTCGATATTAGATATTTATATGTAATTGTATGGATGGTACCTAGGCATATCTTTGATTATTGTTCAACATGTTATATTGGTTAATATTCATTAATGTTGCAGGTCACGATGGCATCGAAATGCCATCTAGCTTTCACCCTTATCCCTTGATGGGTTATGCGGAGTTCAACATCTGAGGAGCGGTTGGAGCATACTCTATCCACCTCCATATCGACTGCTCAGGGACATCCACCACCGTCATCTACTCCACCGATGGTATCTACTCCACCGACATCTGAGCCTCCACCATCATCCATATCTCTGACATATGCTACTCCATCGATATTTGAGTGTACATTTTTATTATATTATTTATTTATTTTTTATATAGTATTTATATACTTATATATTTACATAACGTATTTTTATTATAGGTGTATCATCTAGCTAGATATTTCACGATCCCACACGTATGGCGCATGTGTGAAACCGCTAGCATCAGGTGATGGTGCAGTATGATGCAGAGGAGAGGCTAGTAGGGGAGACCGCATGGGAGATGTATTCCTTTTTTGGAGTGCTTGTGAGGTTGTCAGACATTATTCTCATAGAGCCCAGAGACTGACGATTGATGGATGCTGCTGTCAGGGATCGGATGTAAGAGGAGATATGGATAAGTGCATCTTAATTATATTTATATATTTTATATGTTTATACTATGTTTGATTAGAATAATTTTGTAACTGACTTTTGATAACTTTGTGCAGAGGAGGTATGACTTTTCTGATCATGAGAGGGCTCGAGATGCCCGACTGAAGAAGATTGGAGAGTTGTACTGGGGCTACAAGATTAAGCTCCATAGAGGATGGCTGGAGCACCGACGAGACACTCAAGAGGAGTTTGTTCCTTGGATACAGGACTATCCTCCGAGTCAATGGAAGAGGATGGTTACACATTGGAGGAGCTAGGAGTTCGAGATAAAATTACTAACTTTTGAATATTTCCATATACTTAAAGTTATATTTAAATATTTTTTAAATATTTATTATTTATTTAAATACTTGTTAGGCTATCTTCCATCAGAATTGAGAGAATCGAGCAGCCAAGAGTATACGCACACTTTCGATCGTGAGTCTATGGCCAGTCATATGCATAGAGAGGTAATGAATTCTAAATCTTACTAGATAAATTAAATCAATATTTTTTTTATATTTTTGATAAACTGATCCATTGTTATAGCTGATGAGAGATGGAGTGATACTCAGCCATTGCAAGATCTTTCGATCCAGCCGTATGGACAAGAAGGATAGGCCGATGAACGCCACGATCAAAAGGATTTTTATAAGTATTAAATATATTAGTATATATGATTAGTATTATAGCATTTCTTATAAAATTTTATTTAAATTTATAATTATAGGATCAATTAGATGCACTCACGAGTGAGGGCCTGGATACCTTTGGCCCCCATGACCATCTATCTCAAGTCTTGGGGCCTGAGCACTCTAGGAGGATCTGATGCAGGCCCGGACATATGCCGACTAGCTATTGGTCTGAGGTCAGCGTCTCTTCATCACTTTCGATATTGTCAGTTGGAAGAAGCTTGAGGAGGCATTGGCATGGGTAGATTATACTACAATGCGGGCAGATCAGGTTGAGGAGTGCGCATCTCATCTAGAGAGCATTATGAGAGATATGGTATCGACGCTCAGCACATATTTTGGAGGTGCCTTCATGGGCTTTGAGGATATATTAGCCCATATTTCAGCTTCGACTCTAGCTCCAGCTCTGACTCTGACTCCAGCTCTAGCTCTAGCTCCAGCTCGTGCTCCATCTCTCGATGACGATGACGATGTAGATTTAGGAAACTTTTGATGTATTTTTTTAAAAAATATTATAATAAATTTTATTTGATAATAAAATTTTAGTATTTTAGAAATATTTTTATGTTTATAATATTTTTTATATTATATAACTCTATATTTATCAGATAAACTATAAAAAATTAAAAATTTTATATTTTTTTAATTATTCAAAAGCTACGATAGTGGTTTTACAACTACTGCCATAGACGTACCAACTACTGTCATAGGCAATGTGTCAACTGCTGTATTAGATCTATGACAGCGGTTACATAACCACTGTCATAGACAAGCTTATAGCAGTGGTTCCATAACTGCTGCCATAGATAAGCCTATGACAATAGTTCCATAACTGCTATCATAGAGCCTATGGCGATAGTTACGTAACTGCTACCATAGGTCATGCTATGGCAGTGGTTTAAAAATCATTGGAATAGGCGCTCTATGGTAGCAGTTCTCAGAACACTGCAACAACTACGACCATAGATCTACGACGATGGCTATAGTGGCAGTGGTTAGGTAACTGTTGCCATAGCCTATAGCAACGATTTTTTCATATCCCTGTTCTATAGTAGTGTATCATTATAACTATTTAATTTTTAAGGATCTAATAATTTTAGAGAATTTGGTTAACTCATTTTTAAGAAAGAGAAAAGATTAACTAGCTAATCATGATCCTTCCACTGACTTCACCAAGTCAGATAAAGAAAGACCTAATTCAAGCCAATCTTAGGAGCACCTAAATTAGTTACACTGATTTACCTAGTTCACATGGGTGAGCTCAAATCATTAAGTGATCTAATCAAAATCTAATTCACCATGTTGGCCAGGTAAGTAAGATCAGTGGAAGGGATATGCCATTAATTCATCAAAGATCGAATCAATGCGAGTAGCTTCCAATTAAAAATCATTGATCTAGACTGCCAAACTTATCTTAGACATCAACCAATTAATTAGTTTCAATTTGATCAATCTAGTAATTTCGAGCTCGATCGTGGAGTTATGAATCAAGTCCATTTGGTTCTCATTAAACACATTGACTTGACCAACTACAACTATTGTAATTAAATCTAAAGAGTCCTTGATCTAATCTAAATTAACATTTGGTTAGATTTGATCAATTACTCTAGTTAAATCTATTCTTTAATCTAACTTTAGGTCTAACCTAATTAATGGATCTAATTCATCTAACTCAATAATCTAAATTTTATGCTCATGACTTAGGATCTTTAATTCATAATTCTAGATTTTAATTCACAATCCTTAATTTTAATTAAATTTTGGACTGATAGGTTGGGGTTTGATATTTTAAAATAATTTTTAAATTTTTCAAAAGATTTTTATAATCTAGTACTGTCCACTAAATGGATCAACTTATTTCAAAAATGGGTCGGCTCATTTCATAAACAGCTACTAGTTGTAGTTTTGAATCTAAATTTATATATGGTACATAAAATCATGTACTCATTTTAGATCTAATTTAAATATATTCATGATTAAAATTTAGATTAAAACTAATTTTAAAAATTCTTTCACTATTTATCTTCCTAAATGAGTTCATGATGGCACCTGTACTGCCATAAGTGATCCCTATCGAATGGGAGGAGATGGCCTTTAAACCATGCTTATCTCTTATGGCTGGAAGGCTTGGTGGCTCATTCAAGCTTAATTACTAAGCTACTCGAATATTAAACATATCTAATATACTAGTTTTTAGATTTTAAAAGTATATATATTACATTAAACTACCTAGAGCTTTGATACCACTGAAAGAAAATTGCAGGGTTTCTAGATTTAATTTCGAAAACTTTTTCCAAAAACACATGCAGTAGAAATAAAATTATTAATCTAATTAATCAAATAAGCTAGTGATCTAATCAATAAAACCCTACATCTAGGATGGTAATGTGACATATATGCATGTATAAAAAATATGAAAATAAAAATTATAGGCAATAAATTATATCTACCACTCCTACACTACTTGTGTTCAGAATACAATACCTTTGCATGGATAGTCGATTGCGAGAATCAAAAAATAATAGGGGAGGTTCTCTCATCATAACATAGCCACACATAGCATCTGACCTCTATGGATCATCCACACAAGGCTTCTAATCCCAATTGGCTCCTCCGGAGTGCTAGCTAGACACCGAAACCCTCGATGGCTTATGTAGATCAATCTAGTTTGATCTCTCTCTTCTAATTTTTTAGATGCTCCCAAAAAATAGCAAAGGTAGGGGAGAGGTAGAGGAAGGTCTCTCAATAGTTTCATGTTTTTGTGACACTCACGGCTCACGTTCTCTCTTCCCAAACCCTAGGCTGAAACCCTAGGATATCACTCACCTAGAAAACCCTATGCCTCACTCAAGAACTTTTCCTCTCAGATAATTTTAAAGTTTTCTCATGCACAAAAGAGTGGCTCACATAGAATAGGGTCTCTCACTCTGGATGTGCACATGCCCCAGAGAAATCCTCTTTTAATGTGCGCCAATCCGAGTGAAAAATGCATGAAGGGATAAGATTTGGTGGTTGCTCATTTGAATTCAAACTCCATTTGAATTCAAATGGTAACCAACCGGATATTATCCACATGGGGTGAGAAAGGAAGGTCATGCCCCCTCTTGTGTGTGGATTTCTTCATGAGAATTCTCAATTCTCATGGAGAAAAGGGTGGGTGCAAGACTAGGGTGATGTGGTGCAGAAGACTAGTCAAAATAGTCTTCAAAACATTATCCAATTAAGACCCAATCCAAACTAATTTGGCTAGGCCTAATTAGACCAAAATAAATTCAACTAAATTAGGCTTAAATAGACTCAATTCAATTCTAATCAAATCAAAAATTAATTAAGCCTAAGTTCTAATCAAATCAGGGAACAAATCTTCTTGGCAATTAGGTCATCTCATAACCAAATTAGGTCAAACCTAATTAAATCCAATTCAATTAGACTTGATTCAAAACTCATCACCCCATAAAATTAAGTTAATTAGTAATCAAATCACTAATTAAATCTTATATAAACATAAAGTCTAAATTTAATGGATATTCGGGCAATAAAGTCCCATCGATTTGAAACTCTTGATCGAAGAGTCCCAAAGCAACGAGATTCTTGATCCCTGTATCCCAAATGAGTGGAACTCATGATCATAGAGTTCCAACCAATGAGATTCTTGATCATAAAGTTTCAGATAAGTAGAACTCAGATTCTCAATACAGTAGGACTCTTGATCATAGAGTTTCAGTCTAGTTGGACTCTTGACCATAGAGTCTCAATCTAGTGGGACTCAACATCAACCATTAGATCAGATAGGAACCTCTAATGTATGTGATCCTATAGGTTCAAACTTAAGCTAGTAGTATAAGAATCAATTCATGTACTAATCGATGTGACTATCTAGCAATGGTATCCAACTTTCGGATAGGTCGAATAGTTGTAATCATAATATTCAGTACCGACTTGAATATGGTTATCGTATAATTCATCTCTTTGATCTTTATGTTTAGGATGACTCAGAGTTAAACTACAAACTCTAAAAAGTATATCCATATCGTGTCTCAATGCAATCAGTCTTGTGACTCCTCACAAGGACTACCCTGACCAAGGCTTTGCTAAATTGAAATACAATTCAACACAACTCTTGAAACCAGGAGTGGTCAATCTCATCTTGATTCACACACCGACTCCTTAAGTACTTGACTATGTCTAAAAATCTTTCATCACTGAATTAGAATTTAGGTAGTTTGGCACCAAAGTCTAGTGAGTTGCTTGAAAATCATCATGATGATCTCAAGTCAGAGGAACACTTATACTCATATCTCTTTGGAATAATTCTTGACAATAGAAAGCTCCAAAGTTGATCACGTTTAGTACAGATGTACCCCTACATCTCACTTGCATACCATACTAGTATCTCCACACTCCTTGGTTAAGAGGATAACTAATCCATATGGCACATAATGACCTACACTCAATAAACATTATCATCCTTAGTAACAATGTATCATTTGATCACAAACAGGTTTAAGAACTAAATGATAAATCCTTCTTTATCGATTCTATAAAGTCCTAAGGACTTCATCACAATATAAGAGTTCATTAAAAGATATAAAAAATTTATGATAAAAATATTAAAATAATATTTTATTTATTTATAATTTATATATAATTATAAAAAAATAGCTCAACTATCAATAGACTGATGATTGACTTTAGAACATAATTTTCAATAGATACGCGGTGTTATGACCCTGCCACAGAAAAAATATGATCATAGCTAGTGGTTGATAAGAAGAACTTGAGAATTTGATAAAATTAAGATTATGAATATAATTTATCTTTATGATGAATTTAAACTCTTTGTATGAATATTTGATAGTATGATGCATCAAGATTAGAATTTTTGAACTAACATATTCACTAAATTATTTTAGTAAACTGATATATATAACAATTGCTTGATTTATTTAGTTAAAGGTATACATTACTTATTAGATGGTTTAGCTCATGATTAGTTTTTATTCTTTTCATAGATTCAAAAAATTTGCTTGATACAGGGTTTTATTATGGGAGTGCGATTAGAGATGGAGTTAGCCTACTCATTGGACCGAGGGTTTATCAGAGTTAACACAAAACCTTATTTAAAGTTGACTTCGTCTAACATTTATTATCTTTTTATGGACATTGAGTTTGATACTATTATTTGAATTAAGGTTTGAACTTTAATCATAAAGATTTTATTCCGCAATCTATTTATGATATCATGGTAAAATGCTTTGAATGCTTATGAGAAGAGTTTTCTATAAATATGAAGTGGTTGCCATGACCCCCTAGCTCACAAATCTCGAGTTGGGGGCATGACAGTTCATCCAAAGCATTTCCCCTTCATCCTATGCAGCCTAAAGGGAACAAGTTTAATAGGAGTGAGTTCATCCAATTTTACAAAATAATTTATTTAATTATTAGTTGATAAAACTATTTTGATATTTTTGTTATGTAGTTATATATACATAGGAATGAGCTATATATGCTATTGTAGTCAAGGGGTTGGATGGCTGGATTTGCCTCCGTGGCCTCATATATGAGGTATTATCCACTTTAGCTTTTGGCAATTATGGCATGGGTTATCATAGTTTTGTCCTTTAATGTTGTAACATGACCATGACATCACCTAGCTCTGATACCATGGTTGCGGAAACTCCTGATCTTTAGCATGGACCTGAGGAGAACTTTGACATTCTCTAAGACAGCAGACTATCGATCCACCTAATTTGGATCTGTGATGGGATGCCTCTCTTCTTAGGCTTGAGGGAGGTGCCCCCTCTTGGGATGATAACTCTAGAGAGAAGAGAGAAGAGAGATTGAGAGAGAAAAGATTTATATTCCAATCCACATTATAAAATCCTAATACAACCTATGTATTTATACATAGCTATTAGGTCTGACCAAAAACTCTTCTGACTAATCAAAAATATGAAAGCACTCACTAAGCCCATGTACACCCATGTCTCTCATGCTCTCATCCCCTGGATCTAAATTCGACCCATACATGTGTTAGCCACCCTTAAGATCTTATTGCACCAGGCCTTAAGACCCTAAACAGAAAACCCCATCCAGTTCTGTTTGCCACCATCAAGCTGGCTTTGTCAGGAGCCGAGCTAGTTTGACTGCATCTTGCCCAAACCCTATCTTCTATTTTCCTAAGACAGTCGGCTCGACTGTATCTCGAGTTGGCTCGGTCTTAGCCCGAGCTGGCTCGACTGCGTATTCGAGCTAGCCCGCTTGTGTGTCAGTCTCTTATTTTGGTTGATTCTTCTACTGACTTTGGTTTTTTTCTCCATCTTGTATCTTAGATCTTCGGAGCACCTACCACGCCCCTCAAGGTCCTCACACCTAAACCTCAAATCCATGCATGGCTACACGTTGCCTTCATCCTAGGACAACTCTTATCCTAGCCCTAGGACTCACACCTATTCTAGACTCCCGAAGCCAACACCTTGGCTCCTCCTATGGCCTCCTAAGGCTTGGGAGCACCACACCAAATCCTACAATTTCCACCTTAGTGCGCCCAAGCTTCGGCATACCTGGCAGTGTTCTTCTGTACGATCTGGCTATCGCTACGTACCCTGATAGCCTCTTATACAAACATAGCCTCCGCCAATCCTCTTTAGCTATTGTGCACCCTTGAGGCCGTTGAGATGATCATCTCCACCACTGAAGACCTTAGCTTGTTTCTTCGCACCACTCTAGAATTGTAGGAATCCTTCTACTTGGCAGCTGCATCAATTATCCTAGACTTTCCTTGAGATCCCACAGCGTTCCTCTACTGGCACTCACTGCATATCCTAACACGGTCTCCTTAGAACTTTGCTAGTCTTTCCCGTATGTGCCACTCTACCTGGAACTATGCATCTTCGGTGTTGGTGCTAGGATATTGGTCTTCCTACACTCCTTTGCTCTGCACTCGTGCCATATCTCTACCGATGAAGCCACCTTTGCCTAATGCTCCATCTGAAATTAAAGTCCACTTGATGTTGTAGAAGCTGACTCTATAACCGAGTCCTCCAAGGTCAACCACTCAATGCTGCACTACTGAGCCTACTGCTGCACCTCGAATACCGTTATTGCCCCTTCAGATCCTCTGCACTCGATGGATCCCTCCGAAGCAGTCTTGGATATCTCCACAACCCACGAGCACCTCTAAAACCTAAGAACTCATCTAACTCTTTAAAATCAGTGATTGAATCCTAGAAAATTTCACCCTAGCCTTCATCTCTTCTATCCCTGCACCAGCCATCACTTCAATTATGCTCGGAGAAACTATAGCTCAAATCCTATCCTAAGATCAGACCCATCTATCTTATCTTGAGGCTCCTGAGACTCCTTGGCTCTCCCTAAGACTTGCTCTCGATCTCCTTGAGATGCCTCCTGATACTCTCTATTGAGATACCTTTCTTGACTGTTGCACCGTCGAGCCTCTCTCAACTCCATGCCTCCTAGAAAGCACTACTATAGCACTCCAGTGCTTCCTATCTCATCTCTATGTCGTCTCCTCATAGGTATTCGGATCCTCTTTTATTGAACATAATCCATCCTCTACCAGAATTATGACTCTCCCTGATGCTCCTGTAGAAGAAACCTGATCCAAGATCAGCCATCAAGCACTAATCTGCTGGACCTCAATGGATTATTCATCTCCATCACCTCCAAGGCTTCACAAATTCATGCTCTAGTCAAACCATTGAATGCATCCTTGACTACTTCTCGCACCTTCCTGCAATTGAAGGATGTATAGTCGCTTCTTCAGCTTTTTTTCAACCATTACCCCTTGGAAAATCTCTCTTCATCCGTCAAATAGCTTCATACTGTCCATCTTCCTAGAGAACCCTATCACCCGCCATACAGCCTCGAACTCTCCAACCAAGATCGATTAGAAAATCATACACCCAAATCTTCCACCTTGGAAAAACCCTTTTTGTTAGTTTTCTCAGCCTCCACCGTCAGCCTGCTGCTCTCAGTTAGCCAAACCACAGCAATAATAAAGATAGATTTGAGACATATCGTGGAATACTTGTGCAAATTCTTGATTTCATCCTGTATGACTTCTCCTTCACTTTCATGCACCATCAGGCTCTGAACCAAGCTCTGATACCAATTATTATAACATCACCATGGCATCACTTAGCTTTGAGATCATGTGTTGCAAAAATCCCTACTCTTTAGCATGAATCTAAGGAGAACTTTGATATTCTCTAAGGTAGCAGACTATCGATCCACCTAATTTGAATTTATGATGGGGCGCCTCCTTCCTTGGACTTGAGGGAGGCACCCCCTTAGGGTGGCAACTCTAGACAGAAGAGAAAAGAGAGATTGAGGGAGAAAAGATCTATATTTCAATCCATGTTATAAAATTCTATTACAACCTATGTATTTATACATAGCTATAGCTATTAGGTTCGACCAAAAATTCTCCTAGCTAACCCAATACATGAAAGCACTCACCGAGCCTATGAACATCCATGTCTCCTATGCTCTCATCCCCTGAATCTAAATCCGACCCATATATGTGTTATCCACCCTTAAGACCTTATTGGACCAGGTCTTAAGATCCCAAACAGAAAATCCCATCTAGTTTTATTAGCCACAGTCGAGCTAGCTCTGTCAAGAGCTGAGCTGGCTCGACTATGTATCATCCGAATCCTATCTTTTATCTATCTGAGATAGCGGCTCGACTGCATCCCAAGTCTGCTCGATCTCAGTTTGAGTTGGCTCGACTGCATATCCAAGCCAGCCCACCTATGTGTCAATCTCTTATCTTGACTGATTCTTCTCCTGATTTTAGTCCTTTGCTCCACCTTATGTCCTAGATCTCTGGAGCACCTACCAAGCTTCTCAAGGTCCTCACACCTAAATCTCAAGCCCGTGCAGGGCTACACGCCACCTTCATCCTAGGATAACTCCTATCCTTATCTTAGGACTCACACCTATCCTAGACTCCTGGAGCCAACACCCTGGCTCCTCTTGTGGCCCCCCAAGGCTTGGAAGCATCATACCAAATCATACAATCTCTATCTTGGTGCGCCCAAGCCTTGGCACACCTGGCAATATTCTCCTGCATGATCTTGCTATCGCATGCACCCTGATAGCCTCTTGTGCAAACACCGCCTCTGCCAATCCTTTTCAACTATTATGCACTCTTGAGGTCTTTGGGATGACGGCCTCGATCGCTAAAGACCTTAGCTTGCTTGTTCGCACCATCATAGAATTATAAGAACCCTTTTGCTTGGCAGTTACATCAATTATCCTGAACTTCTCTTGAGATCCTATAGCATTCCTGTACCAGCACTCACTGCATATCCTAACATGATCTTCTTAGAACATCACCAGTCTTTCCTACATGTGCTGCTCCATCTAAAATTATGCATCTCCGATATTGGTACTAGGATATTGGTCCTCCTATACTCCTCCGCTCTGAACTCATATCACATCTCCATCGGTGAAGCCACCTCTGCTTGGTGCTCCATCTAAAATCGAAGTCCACTTGATGTCGTAGAAGCCGACTCTATAACCAAGTCCCTCGAGGCCAACCACTCAACGCTGTACTGCTGAGCCTATCGCTGCACCACTAACACCTTCACTACCCCTTCGGATCCTCTGCACTCTACGGATCCCTCCAGAGTAGTCTTGGATATCTCTGCAACCCGTGGGCATCTCTGAAATCTAAGAGCTCATCCAACTCTTTAAAATTAGCGATTGAACCTTAGAAAATTTCATCCTAGCCTTCTCCTCTTCTATCCTTGCACTAGCCATCACTTCAGTTACGCCTAGAGGAACTGCAGTTCAAATCCTATCTTGGGCTCGGACCCACCTATCTCATTCTGAGGCTTTTGAGACTCATTGGCTCTCCCTGAGACCTACTCTCGATCTTCCTAAGATGCCACCTTACACTCTCTATTGAGATATCTTCCTCGGCTGCTGCACCGCCGAACCTCTCTCAACCCCATGCCTCCAGAAAAGTACTACTACAGCACTCCAGCGCTTTCTATCTCGTCTCTATGCCACCTCCTCATAAGTATTTGGGTCCTTTCTTGCTGTACGTAATCCATCCTCTACTTGAATCATGACTCTCCTTGGTGCTCCTATAGAAAAAATCTAATCCAGGATCAGCCATCCAACATTGCCTGCTGGACCTCCATAGATCATCCATCTTCATCATCTCCAAGGCTTCATAAATCTATGCTTTAGTCAAATCGCTTAATGTATCCTCGACTACTTCTCTCATCTTCCTGCAATCGAAGGATGTATAATCGCTTCTTCAGCTTTCCTTCGACCATTATCCCTTAGAAAATCTCTTTTCATCTACCAAATAGCCCCACACTGTCCATCTTTTTAGAGAACCTTATCATCCATCATACACCCCCGATCTCTCCAACCAAAATCGATCAAAAAATCATGCACCTAAATCTTTCATCCCCAAAAAAATTCTTTCTATTAATCCTCTCATCCTTTACCTTTAACTCACTGCTCTCGGTTGGCCAAACCACAGCAATAACAAAGATAGATCTGAGATATACTATGAGATACTTATGCAGATTCTTGATTTCATCTTGTATGACTTTTTCTTCACTTCCACATACCATCAAGCTCTAAGCCAGGATCTAATATCAATTATTGTAACATCACCATGGCATCACCTAGCTCTGAGACCATGTGTTATGGAAATCCCCGAACTTTAGCATGGACCTAAGGAGAACTTTGACATTCTCTAAGATAGCAGATTATCGATCCATCTAATCTGGATCTATGATGGGGTGCCTCCCTCCTTGGGCTTGAGAGAGGTGCCCCTTTAGGGTGGCAACTCTAGAGAGAAGAGAGAAGAGAGATTAAGGAAGAAAAGATTTCAATCCATGTTATAAAATCCTAATATAATTTATGTATTTATACATAGCTATTAGAATCGACCAAAATTTTTTTTGGCTAATCCAATACATGAAAGCACTCATCGAGCCCATATACACCCATGCCTCCCATGCTCTCATTTTCTAGATCTAAACCCAACCCATACATATGTTTGCCACCCTTAAGATCTTATTGGATCAGGCCTTAAGACCCCAAATAGAAAATTTTATCTAGTTTTGTTCACCACCATCGAGCCAGCTCTGTCAGAAGCTGAGCTGGCTCGACTGGATCTTGTCTGAACCCTATCTTCTGTCTGCCTGAGATAGTCATCTCGACTGCACCTCGAGTCAGCGTGGTCTTAGCTCGAGCCAGATCAACTGCATATTCGATATTGAGAATTATATCCCAAAGCCAATCGTCAGCCTATTAATAGTTGAGATATTATAATTAATTTATTAATTAATAAAAATTTTTTGACATCTTTTTCATCATAAATTTACATCTTCTAATGAACTCCATTATTGTGATGAAGTTCTTAGGACTATTTAGTTTTAATAAAGAGAAAATTTATTAATTAGTTCTTAAATTTATTCACGATCAAATGATAGGCTGTTAATTAGGACGACAGCATCTATTGAGCATAGATCGCTATATGCCATATAGGTTGGTTGTTCTCTTAATCAAAGAATGTAGAGACACTGGTATGGCATATAGATGAGATGTATGGATACATCATCATCGAACGTGACTAACTTTAGAGTATTCTACTATCAAGAATATCTTTGATAGGATATAGGTATAAGTATCCCTTAGACCTGAGATCACCTCAATGACTTGCAAGCAACTCACTGTGCTTTAGTACCGGACTAACTGAATTTTTAATTCAGCAATGAAAGGCTTTTAGGCATAGTCAAGTACTTAAAAAGTCGGAGTGTGATCAAGATAGAATTGACCACTCTAAGAGTTGGAGAAGAATGTATCACTGTATTTCAATATAGCAAAACCTTGGCCAGGGTAATCCATCAGATAGATTTGATATTTTAAAATATAATGTGGATAACCTGATCAGAGTTGACAGTTGAACTCTGAGATGTTCTATGAGTATTATGGTCAAGGAGACTAATTATATGAAAACTATATCTGCATGGGTTCTAAGGATGGTGTTCTACACCTTCGACCTATCCGATCATCGGATATCATTACTAGATGATCACTTTGATTGGTACAAAAATTTATTTCTATGCTATCGACTTAGATTTAAACCTATGAGGTCATATAAATTAGAGTTCATATTTCGATTGGATGGTTGATCAGCGATTTAGAATCATTTTAGGATTAAATGATCAATACGATTGATGTTTGACCTAGTACAAGTATTATAGGAGGATCGATTAGCAATTTGATTGCTAATTAGCTTAATTTGATTAAATCAGTAGGTTGAGATTAAGTCTAATTAAATATGATTTAATTAGATTTGATTTGAATTTTATTGGATTAAATTTAATTGATTTATTGGATAAGCCAAGTGCAAGAAAGAACTAGTCCTAGTCTAACTACGACTTGGATCAACACAATTTTCTAATTTGATTAGAAAATAAATTTAATTTATATAAGTTTTTAAATAGGTTAGGATCTTATTTAATTGGATTGGATTACTCTTATTTTTATTTAGTTAAAAGATCTTGTTTGACCAGGTAAAAACAGAAGTCCTAGTGTGACTAGCGGTCCCTATTCCTTGCGCCACCTAATTCTCACGCCCCACCCCTTTCTCTTTATATTTTTATGTGAAATTCTCCATGCCCAAAGTCTTCTCATGCCCCCTTTCTCTCTTCTATTTCTCATATGGAAGTTTGTTGCATGACCAAATCAAAAGGGAAAGTTGATTTCGCTTAGGATTCTATGAGATAGAATTCCTAGTCAACTAAAAATCCTCCTTCCCTTCATGCCACCATCTCTTTCTCTCTCTCTCTCTCTCATATTTTTTTGGTTTATTTGCATCCTCCCTTGCTGGTCCATGGTAGAAAAAATAAAAGGTGGGTCACCCAAGAGTTGGGCGCCCCAACAACTTTCCTTAATTGGTCCTTCCTAGTCTAGGTTTTTGATTTAACTTGGATTCTATATATCTCTTTATTTAAAGAGAATTTTTTACTAAACCTTTTATGGATTGTAGACATTTAAGATGTCTCTTTGTTGTAGAAAAATTAAAGAAAAATTCATCTGGATCACGAAGATATTAAAAACACAAATCAGGGTGTCTAGAAAAAGAACAAAGAAGAAGAAGAGGGTCTTCTTCTAGGATTTTTATTCTAGATCTCTTCCTCAATTTTATGAGCTTTTTAGAAAAAGTCAGTGCGATGGCCTGACTTGGAATGTGCAGCTTATCTAGGGCTTTCTAGAAGTTTTCAAACTGTCGACCTACTCTAGCTTAGAGAATCGGAGCTTTCCTTTGTCAAAGGCATACTAGATAGCCAGGGCTTTGCAAGCATGGTGATCTAGTCTAAGGTATGGTAGCTTATCTAGGACTTGCTAGCAGATGCTATGGTCTAGCCTGAGATGCGCAACTCACTCAGGACTTTCTCGGTCTAGGCCTCTAACCTCATTTGGGTGGAGAATGATTTCTCCCATGCCCCACCCCTCCAATTAGCTAGGCCCAAGGCTTTGCATCTTTGGATAACATCAATTAATAACATTTCTTTTATGCGAAGAAAGATTAGAGTTTTACTGCAGGATCAGCTTTACATGATGCACCTTACCAATAGTAAGACTAGAGATTAGCAAAATTCTAGATGTGAGGGAGGAGCATCCTTTTCAACTATTTTAGATGGTTTATTCCAAAGCGTACTATCTCAATGACACGATAAGGTCCTTCCTAGTTGGTCGAAAGCTTCCTCGTTTGATTGGCTGATTGACTTCAATCCTCCTAAGTACTAGGTCTTTAGGTCGAAAGAGTTTCTCCTTCATCCAGAGTTGCAGTAGCATTTGACACACCACTGGTATGTTGCCATCTAAATCCACGCCTTTTCTCTGACTTCCTCTAGAAGATCTAGGTTCGTCCATAGGTCTTTGGAGTTCTTTTGAGCATCGAAGGCCTCCATCCTATATGAGGGTAGGGTTATCTCCAAAATAACTGCTTTAATTTCAAAGGCAAGATTGAAAGGTGACTTGCTTGTTGAAAGCTGGTGTGTGGTGCGGTAGGTCCAGAGAATATTGTAGTTCATCTATCCAAAGTCCTTTGGGCTTGTCCAACTGGATCTTCAAGCCCTGAAGAATGGTCTAGTCGGTCACCTCAACTTTCCCATTTGCTTGGGGGTATCCAACTGAGGAGAAGTGATGGTTGATGCAGAGCTCTTAGCCAAAGTCTTGAAAGATGGTGTTGTCAAACAATTGACTATTGTTAGTTATGATAACCTAACGCAAGCCAAAGTGACAAATAATGCTCTTTTAGATGAAGTCACAGATATGCTTCTCAATGATCTAAGCAAGTGGCTTAGCTTCGATGTACTTGGTGAAGTAGTCGGTCATCACAACGCGAGAATTTATTTTTCTCGATGGCCTGTGGAAAAGGGCTGAAGATCCATCTCCTTCTAAGTGACCAGCCCAAAAGAGCTGATTGGAGGGAGCAGAGCCACCAACAAGTACTGAATATTGGAGCATCATTGGCATTGGTTGCAATACTTCACAAACTCGACTGCATCCCCATTGATGCTTGGCCAGTAGTATTCTTGCTGCAAGACCTTGTACATCAAAGCCTTTCCCCCCAAGTGCTTGCCATTGATGCCTTTGTAGACCTCACATAGGGTGTACTTGGCCTCGGAGGGTCAGAGATAGCGAATGAAAGGAATGGAGAAGGATCGCTTGTAGAGTTTTCCCACGAGCATCATGTAATATGCGGGCTAGTATTTTATTCTTCGGACTTTAGTCCAGTCTTCCAAAAGCAATCTTTTCTATAGGTATTTGACCAATGGATCTACCTAGCTTGGTTCATGGTCCACCTGCATTACTGAATTTGCTCATCCTCGATGCTATGCTTATCGAGGATCTCCATATAAGCTGACCTTTGAATATCAATGCACTCTAAAGTCGCTAGCTTCGATGGTAGATCCGTCTAGGCATTCTCTTACTTGGACATTTGTAAAATCTTAAATTTATTGAAAAAAATTATTTCTTGAACCTTTTATAGATATTCGTCCATAGAGGGCTCCTTCGGCTCATACTCCCCTTGGACTTGGCTAACCAGTAGTTAGAAGTCATTGAGGACCTGAAGGTTCAGAACTCTGAGATCTTGGGTGAGCCTTAGCCTAGCCAAGAGTGCTTCGTATTTTGCTATATTATTCGAAGTATGATGTTGAAATGGAGGGCATGCTCTACTATGATGCTATCAGGACTGGCGAGGATCAATCTAGTCTCGATACCTCCAGCATTGGACAATCCATCAACATGTAGTATCCAAGGTCATGCAAGCATAGAGTCAAAAAATTCTAGTGCAGTTTTGATCTCCTTTAGGAGTTTACATTCTACAAGAAAATCTGCTAGAGCTTGGGCCTCGATGGATGGTCAAAGTCAGTAGTGTTGTCATAGACCTCCATTGAAGGTGCTTTGAAGTGGCAAGGGATCAGGTCCCACATGATCTACTCCATGAAGGGAGGGTGAGTGGAGGATGAGGCTCTCCCCTCGGAGCTAATTGGTTCTGGTGGAGGACTTTGAGGTAGCGATCCACCAAGCTTTTTGATCCAGCTTGTTTTGCCAACTAGATCTCCTCCTAGGTTGGCAACTTGTAGATCTACTCACGAAGGAGTCCTGTGTGGAAGAAGAGAGTGAAAGAGAAGGAGTGGGTTCATGCTCCTTACCGCGTTCTCTATCCCTAGGGCTAGATCAAGGGACACAGGTTGCTACTTTCGAACTGGGCAGTTGAGGATGACGATGAAGGAAAGCTTGCTCGGAGTTCCAAGGGACAGATCAGAAAAACCCGAGGAGCTTCTTCTAGACTAGTACAGTAGGATTGGTTTGCTCTACCTCAGGTTTCTCCAAGGAGGAGGAAGATCAGGATGCACCAAGGTTGGGTGATCATTTGGTGCCGGAGCTAGGTGATAAGCTTCTTATTGTAGGCCCTGCACTATAGCAGTTAGTGCTTGGACCTATTGCAGGAGCTATAAGAACTACTTGTAGATAATAGCCACGATAATTGATACCTTCAAAACACTGAGATCCTAGTAACCCTAGTTGGGGTTAGTGTGTTCCACAGGTATCTTTGGGAGGATGGTGGATGACATCGCCAAAGTCTTCTTATTCTTCATATTCGAATAATGGAGAAGGAAAGCTCTAGACCCCAAATGTGGGTTAAGCCCTCTTTTTAGCACCAATCTATTATCGTTGGAGAGTCAAGCTAGCTTAGAGAGTCAAGCTAGCTTAGACCACAGTACTAGAGTTGGAAGAAAGTGGTGACTAGCTGGTCGAGATCTCCTAAGCTTGATGCTAGTGCCAGTCCTCGATCGATCCCTCAAGTTGGATCCTATAAAATCACCAAAGATAGGAAAGTATTCATACTGGTTCTCTAATGGTGGATCCTTTGATGTCTAAGTTAGTCTCCCATGGAAGCAAACATAAGAGATCGAAGCTTCAGATGGAGATTAGAAATGGTATCAAGTATGAAGCATGGAAGATTGGTGTAGGAGAGTGGAGAATGGAAGAAGCCCTCTAAATTGGCTCGCTAGTGATCCCCAAATCAATAGTCTAGCCAGCATGACTTGGCAACTTCGGTAAGCAGTGACTCACCAACTCAGTTTAGGTCACGGTTTGCAGCACTGGTTGACTTGAAGTCGGCTCAGGAGGCTATGGATTTGGGCCCAGGCAGCAACCCAGTGAGCTCTAACTTGCCGATGTTAGAAGTGGGCTTCGGCTCCCCCCACCTTAAGCAGGCACGGAGCCCAAATAAAGGGATGAAGCTTGGTCATGAAAGTGAGCCTAGCCTAAACATGGATTGCAGCCTTATGGCCCAGTTGGCATCAAAATATGGACCTAGCCCATCCATGTCTCCATAGTCAGTGGAATCGGGCATCTCTTCTTTGCAGCACAAATGTGGGGAGCTGGATGCAATGTCCAACAGAGGATCGGAGGTACTAGTGGTGGGGTTCGACGGACAAGATGAGGACTTGGCAGCAAGCAAATAGGTGGCTCTGGCTTGGTAGAAGGATTCCAATGGAGGCTCTGGGAATGGTGAAGCTGGGGTAGGCTCCATGATCCAACTCCTCTGATAGCAGGAATGAAGATGGCTGTTACCTTACTAACGTCTCGTGGTGGAGAGATCGAGGGGCCGGTTACTTTTGAGGGTCAAGGGCACTCTATCATATTCTGGTCTTGATAGAGAAGAGGGAGCTATCTCTTAGTGATGGGGTTAGGGATGGGGATGTTGGGCCAATCCAATTGTAGGGGAGAAGTCATTATGACATGGTGGCCCAAATAAGGACTATCTTTAGGGAATCTTTGGAGGGGCCTTTGGCATATGGGCTTACAGGGAGCAAAGCAACCCCTCAGGGCCACAATGGAGAGGAGGGGGTGGGACTCATTTGTGGTGACCCTCACTAATGAAGATCCTTTCTTGAAATGTGAGGGGGGTTGGGAAGCCCTCATTTGCCTCCACCTTTAGGAGGTTGATGTCTTAATAGTAGGTTGAGTTTTGTGTCCTTTTTAAGACATGGCTAAAGGGTAGGAGCCTTGAAAGGGTATGATATCATCTTCCAGTGTCTTGGGGCTTTCATGCTATTGAGTCTTGCAGCCTCATTAGGGAGATTATTGTTCTTTGGAGGCCTGGGATGGCTAGTGTGGATGTGATACATAATTGTAACCAATAAGTTGTTATAGTCATCTCTAGAATTAATGAATCTCCTTGGATTTTGTTTGTTGTCTATGCTTGCACTGATTATAGATGGCAACAAGTGCTATGGGAGGAAGTCTTTAGATTGATTGACCCAGGTCTGTCGTCTCTTGTTGCTGGTGATTTCAATTGCATTAAGGGCCCTTAGGAGAAAAGATGGGGTAGAGCCTTTTTAGATTGTATCAAATCCAGGGAGTTTCGAGAGTTCATTTCAAGGAATGGATTGATTAATCTTTGTTTCATAGGACCTAAATTTATTTGGTGCAACAACCATTAGGGTAGAGCTAGGATTTAGGAGCATATCGATAGAGCCCTGGCCATCGATAGTTGGATTTAGTAGTTTCCTAGCTATCAGGTGTGCCATCTCTTGAGGATCGCCTCCGATCACTATCCTATGCTGATCTCTACCAACCCAAATTTCTCTTATCAAAGCTCATTTCGGTTTAAGAAATTCTAGCTATCCTATCCTTGCTCATAGGATATCATTCGAGAGGTCTGAAGGATGCCGGTGCAAGGTGATGCCATGTATTAGGTCACCCATAGACTCGAGCTCATGAGGTGCAGGTTGCTGAGATGGAACTGGGTGGAGGTGGGGGATATCTTCAGAAAGATGGAGAAGGCTGAGCCTTCAATCAGCAAGCTATAGATGAGGGAGGATAGGGATAGGGGTCTCTATACCACTTGAGTAGTCTTCAAGCTAACCTTACTACTCATCACTCATTTCTCAGGTAGCATGAGGTGATGTGGCAGCAAAAGTCTAGGATCTAGTGGCTGAAGGAGGGGAACATGAACACCAAATTTTTTCATCAGGCGACTATCATTAGAAGACAGAGAAGTTGGATTCTGATGTTTGGATGTGCTAGCAGTTTGTGGATAGATAGCGAGGAGTGGGTTAGGCAGGAGATCTTCACCTTCTTTAGATCTTGATGGTCTATTGACTTTGGGGACTGGGGGCCTTTTCCTTGCCCTTCCTTGCTAGCCTGGTGTTGGATGAGGAGAACTTTGGCCCGATTAGTCCAGTGTCTAAAGAGGAGATACGGGGGGTGATCTTGGCTATGATGGAGGATAAAGCCCCCAATCTTGATGGGTTCCTTCCTTTGTTCTTTAGACAGTATAGGGCTATTATTGGCAATAAGGTGATGGAGGCCATTTAGCTATTTTTTGCCACTAGCCACATGCCGATAGCCTGGAAAGGGACCTACATCACTCTTCTTTTGAAGAGGCAGGATGCTTTAGAGCCAAACCACTTCAGGCCCATCAATTTGTATACCACCATGTATAAGATTTGTGTCAAGATCCTAGTTGGCAGGATGAAGCCCGTTTTACCTAGGCTGATCAGTCCTGAATAGGATGCTTTTGTCGGTGGGCATAGCATCTTCGACAATGTGCTGATTGTGCAGGAATTCATGCATAATCTTCTTCGAGCTTTAATGCTCCGATGTCTCTTGGCTGCCAAGCTTGACATGGAGTGAGCTTATGATCGGGGGTGCTGGGGCTTTCTCCTTCGGGTTCCATAGTTGCTAGATCAGCTAGATTAAAGGATGCATGCTTGCCCTAGATGTATGCCCTAGAAGCCAGATTCATCGATACATGTAATGCTTTCTATGGACATAATTTATAAATTTTGACTAATAAATAAAATTTGGATTAATTTTTCAATCATATTTGTGTTATTTGTGTCTGTGATTCATTCATTGGGTTAATGAATATGATAATACATATTTTCAAGAGTTGAGAATTTAAGATATATGTTATCATAATTAACTCATAAACTACTTCCAATCGTAGGATCATCACGAGGATGGTGATCAATCCAGAAGATTGGTATACGATCGCTTTCTTAGGATAGAAGTATCTTAAATCTATGGTGTGGAGACATCGAAAAAAAATTATAGGTTCTTGTTAAGAACAAGGATACTGAGTATGACCAACTTCAAGCAGTCATAAAGAAGTTTACCTTCTTATCAGTGACTTGCTTGTTATTGCAGTTATGTGTCTGATTCTCTGACCTAAGGTACATCAGTAGTTCATTTTGAGAGTGTTATAGTTTGATTATACCATAACTTAGTCTCCTAGTCATTTGGAATCATGAGATGTATGTTGGCTATAGCATATTTATTGTAGAAATTGGATTGCACTAAGGTAGGATCTATCAACCTCGATAGAGGAGTAGTCCTATGATGATCATGAGATTAAGTCCTAAAACCCATGGCCATGGCAGTATGAAATAATAGAAAGAAGTTTCTATTAGGATTTTACATCGAATTTGAATCGATTGATTCTATCATATGATAGGTATAAGTTTTGATGAGTCAACCTTAATCTTGATCCTGTCGGAACTCATGATAGAAGAATTGAATCATGTGATAACTACACCGAGAGATTTTTATTTAGTTCTGATGGATTGCCGCCATATATTGCTAGGTATCACTGATAGATTATAGGATCAATTAGAATTATCTTGATAATCGATAATTCTAATTGATTGAATCAGAAAGAGTTCTGATATATCAGAAAATATTTTAATGATGTTGATGATGGAGATCATGACATATCTCATTATCATGCAGAATTGAATCTAAGAGGTTATACAAATAAGAGTTTGGGTCTAGATGATTTTGATTAGAGTCATACAGTCTGATTGATTTGGATTTGATCCAATTAGGATCAAGAAAATTATACTAGCCACAACTGAACCTAATTTCTCCTACATAGGATTTTTTATTAGTTTGGACTAAGTCAAATAAGATTTGGCTTGACTGGATAATTTAAATTTGCCTTGTCCTTAAATCTCCTAAGTGGATAAGGATGAGGGCCTTGACTTTTCTCTTATGCAAAGGGGAGGGGTGCATGCCCCCTAGAATTTCTCTAGGGGCGTGCGCTTTTCTTAGAGAGGGTATCTAAGAGGGCACATACTCTCTTCATTCTTCCTGGCATATGCCCCCTTGGAGATAAGATAAGGGAGGATTAGTTTGTTTAAACTTCATTTGAATGGATCAAATAGTTTGGTTTCATTTAAATTTTAAGGGAGAGAATATCTGGGCACTAACCACCTTATCTGATAAGGTGGTGCATGCCCTATATGTATTTTATTCGATAAAATGCACACTATAAGAATTCTGACTATTAGTGACAGTATTTATATAATGCACACTATAAGAATTTTGACTATTAGCGATGGCTAAATACCATCGCTAATAGTTCATATGCCATCACTAATAACTTTGCCATCGCTAATACCATCGTAAAATACAATCTAAAAAATTTTTATCGCTAATTATCATTATTAGCAATGGCAACTATTACCGTCACTAATAAGTAATTAGCGATGGCATTAGCGATAAAGATACCGTTACTAAAAATTTTAATTTTTATTACTTAAATCGATTAAAATCTATTAGCGATGACATTTTTGTCGCTAATGCCATCACTAATAATTTTTAATTTTTTTATAAAAAACTTTAAAAAC
Organism: Cocos nucifera; assembly: GCA_006176705.1. Classification (NCBI taxonomy): domain Eukaryota; kingdom Viridiplantae; phylum Streptophyta; class Magnoliopsida; order Arecales; family Arecaceae; genus Cocos; species Cocos nucifera. The sequence continues at coordinate 43,800 of QRFJ01000529.1, read as the reverse complement.
TATTAGTGATGATAATTTTGTCGCTAATGCCATCACTAATACTTTTTTTTTAAATTCTAAAAAATTATTAGCAACAGCAATCTACCATCGCTAATAGTTTTTAATTTTTTAAAAAAATTATAATTAAATAATTTAAAATCTACTAATAAAGAATAATATTTTTAAAAATTTATTAAAAAGATAATAACTATTTAATATAATTATAAATATAAAATTAATTATATTATATTAAAATATAAATTATATAATTTTACATTGAGATACTACTTTATAAGTATCAAAATTATATATAAATAAAAAAAAATAGGTAACATCCTCCTCGTCCTCCTGCTCATCTTCAGTAGATGGTGGATGAGAGCCAGATATTCCAACATCCTAAAATAAAAAAAATAAAATATTATTCATAAGTTTTTATATGAAGTTATATCTTTTGATACTCTCCTTCGATTTTCGAACAGATTATTCCTACATATTTTATTATATGATACGGAACTATAGATACCCCAAGCCTATCAATTAAATTGTTAGATTAAATTTTTAGTCCTTAAATCTTCTTTTTCAACTCATGCCTAGTCTAAATATGTGAAGCTTCTAAATATGAAAACTTAAAATAAGTAAAAAAAATACTAATAGAATTATCTAATGAGATGGCTGAAATAACAAGCCCAGCTGGTCGCTCACTCGTGGATCTTGAAGATCCTCCATGATCGCATCATGGATGGCATTCTAGATGCTCTAAGATCACTAGCTCAGAAGCCTCTACATGACCTCCTCCATGTGGGCATCGCTACAAATCTGGGATGTTGATGCTTGTGAGGATGTCAATGAGGATTATTGTTGGAGGATCGAAGCTATGGCTGAATCCTATGACCCGACTTTACCACCCCTTTGGTGACCCTGAGCCATCCCTTAAGGTCAAGGATGGGCTAAGTGAATGGATCATCTCCATACCATGCAACGACGTACTCTGCATAATCTGCCTATATAATTCAAAAATAAATTAATTTCAATATACATATCAGATCCTGCAATAACTTAATAAATATAGTTTGAAATTCTTACCGCGATCTATCGTGACCTAAAATCTAAATAATCATCAGTCCTTTTAGATTGATGTGTGGCCTTCCACAACTGTAGCTAGCTTAGTGGATAATCAAGTTGCCATGTCTACAATAAATAAATAATAAAATTAAATTAATTAAAGCATACATGTAAGAATTTTTATAATTCTAGTGAAGAGTTTTGGTATAGATTTCTTAATAGTCTATCAACCATAACATGTATGTCGATGGAGCCGCCCATGTGCCTGATTAGATCATGTTGGGTAGCTTGATTCTGTCGGGCCCTCTGCCACCTCCTGGCATACTTCTCGCTGCTCCATTGGGACACATAGAACAATGATGTATAAAAATTATATATAAATCAAAAAAAAAAGTAATATTCTTCTCATCTTTCTACTCATCTCTAGTAGTTGGTAGATAAGAGTCGGATATCCCAGCATCTTAAAATGAAGAAAAATAAAATATTATTCATAAATTTTGATATAGAGATGTATTTTTTGATACGGAGGCGTATCTTTCGATACCCTTCTTCAATTCTCGAAAAAATTATACCTACACATTTCTTTTGATACCGAACTATAGATACCTTCGGCCCATCAATTGGATAATTAGATTAAATTTTTAGCCCCTAAATCTCCTTTTTCGACTCAAGCTTAGTCTAAATATATGAAGCTTCTAAATATGAAAACTTAAAATAAGTAAAAGAGTTTACTAATAGAATTATCTAAAATGATGGCTGGAACCATGAGTCCAGTTGATCACATAGCCGTGGATCTTGATATATGACATATAATATTATTTTAGAAACTTATACATTGATCAATTTTTTCATAACTCTTTTCTTTGCTTGTACTAAAAATCAAAAATTAAATATTATATTTCCATGCTATAAACTTATATACATATTATAATTAAATAAAATGAATAAGCATGAAAATAAGTTGCTTAAAGTTAAATTACCTAATATGCAGTTTTTTCTTCGATGATGATACTATCTCATCTCTATACAAGGAAAGAAAAGTTAGTTTTTTTAAAAAAATAATAAAGGAATACAAAGTATAATGAATGATTAAATAAACCAAAAAAAAGATGAATGGAGTGGAATTCACTACAAGAAAATAAGATTTTAGTGACTGAAAAATCAATCACTAAAAAATAAAAATCGATCACTAATAATTTAGCAACCAATTTTACAATTGAATATTATCGACTTATAATTTATCAATTACCAATGTACTATTATTTATCAATTATTGATTTTTAATATAGGAGAGGGAGGGCTCTGACAGTGTTGGAACGGAGGAAGGGAGGAGAGGGAGGGCTCCAGCGGTGGTGGAACGGAGGAGAGGGAGGGCTCTGATGGTGTCGAGATAGAGGAAAGGAGGGTAGGGAGGGCTCCGGTGGTGGCAGGATGGAGGAAGGGAGGAGAGGGAGGGCTTCGATGAGGTGGGATGGAGGAGAGGAAGGACTCCGACGGTGTTGAGATGAAGGAAAGGAGGGGTGGAAGGACTCCAGCAGTGGCGGAACGGAGGAAGGGAGGAGAGGGAGGGCTCCGACGGTGGTGGGATGGTGGAAGGGAGGAGAGGGAGAGCTCGATCGTGGGATGCCAGGGGAACGGGATGGGGAGGGAGGAAAGAAGGGTTGGGGGTGAGGGGGCTTTGGACGCCGGTGAGAGGAGGATGAGGGGCAGGAATAAGAGAGAATGAGCGTGGGAGCAAAATTTTTTTTTCCTCAATTATTTTAATGTTGCAGACTATTAGCGATGGAAAACTTACCATCGATAAAAGCATTAGCGACTCCATCGCTAAAAACAAAAATTCATCGCTAATACTTTTATCAGATAATATTTTTTTCATCTTTTATGCCTCTCTTTTATTTTTCATAAGTTCTATAGCCTTTGAACTCATTTCTAGCTGTTTATAGCCGTTGGAAAAAGTTCTAGGCAAAATAGGACAAGTTTCAGAATTAGCTGTTATGTCTGTCAAACAGCATCGAGCTGGCTCGATTCTGGTTTCAAGCTGGCTCGGTGATAGAGCTGGCTCGAACTACATAACTCATAAAACTAATTTCCTATCATCCTAAGAGAGCTGGCTCAGATTTGCCTCGAGCTGGCTCAAACTACATACTTGAAAAACAACATTTCTATCATCTTGAGAGAGTTGGGTTGGATGTTACTTCGAGCTGGCTCGAACTGCAGGACTCAAAAATAACTTTTCTATCATTCTGAGAGGGCTAGCTTGGATCCTATTTGAGTTGGCTTAGCTACGTGCCAAGCCAAAGTATCAATCCCATTTTGTGCCAGAGCTGGCTCGATTTTTTCCAGAGTTAGCTCTAAACTTTTCAACTTCATTTTTCTTCATTATTTGACCTTTTAAATTTAAATTTCTTAGCTCCATTCTCTTTTAAATATTATTGCTTTCTTCAATTTTATTTTCTCTTCTTTTAATCTAACCTTTTTCATACAAAGCCATCCAAACTTGTGTGAATTTATTCTTTTAAGTATTTTAGCATGACATCTTGTGAGGATTTATCCTTAAGATAAATTTTTTATTTTGGATACATGAAAAATCTTGCATACATTCTTGAAATATATGATTAGATATATAATATATTCAATATTTTGGAATCATCAAAATCAATCTCAGGGTCAATAATCTCTTCTTTTTGATGATGATAAAATCTTGAGTATATGCATTATAGAAGCTAAGTAATGTATTTTAATGTATTTACTAAAATGTACATAAAGCATAAATTAAACACATGAATAAGTACTACATGAATTTTCTTAATTAATCTTTTGGTTCATTGTACATAATCAATTCATTGCACATATTTTATATACTCATTTTAAATTTATATTTGAATTCGAATTAATGAGTATTAAGGTTTCAAGCATCAAATCATTGAGCATCTTAAGCATTAATTCATTGAGTTTCTTAAGCATTAATCTTTTAAGTATATACTCAACATTCCTCTTCCCCTTTTTAACAATATCAAAAAGCTTATGGGAAGGATCAAAGATTTATCATCAAAGAGAGATGCATTAAATTTAGAGAATCAATTCAAATGAATCCACTCCTCTTTAAAAATTGTCTTTTGATTGAAAATATGATTAAAATATTTTTTTCTTTTCAAAAATTATTTTGAATTCAAATATCAAAGATTCTCCCTCTTTTTGAATGAATACAACTTTTTTAATTAAATTTTTAAATATGCACTTGTAAGATTTAAAGGAATAGAACTTTTCAAAAGATTTGAATACGAAATCAAGCATAATATGTACTTTAATTTTTATTATTTTTTTATTAAGAAGTTTAGTTATTTAAGTTTAGAAAAGATATATATCAAGTATGTATCGAGTAAGGTAAAATGAATAGTATCAAAGTAAATGATAGTCATATTATCAAATTTATTGCTTTGATTAAAAATTACTTCAATACAAATAATTCACAAGAATTTTGTAATGCATATAAAAAATTTTAGTATCATATTCAAATTTATAAATATGTTTCAAAATTTATTTTTTGGAGTAGGAATATACTTTAAATTTAATTTCAACTCCGAACAATCGAATCATGTAAGTCTTTGAAAACATATGAAGGTTTAAATTAAAAAAATCAGATAGTAATGAATTAAGAATTTAAGATCAAAATTTATTTTTTTAATATAAATTAATTTAAATTTTTAATCAAAGCTAGAAAATATTTAACAAATAAACATCTCTCTTCCTATTTTTAAGAATAAAATAAAATATTTTCTTCTTCTTACTTTTGCAAATAAAGATATTTTAAAATTAAACAAAATTCAAAAGTATAAGCATCAATTGAGTGAACTAAGCATAAATTAATTCAAATATCAATCAAATATAGCATTCACTCAAGTACATAAAGTTTTTTTATTTACTTTTCATTAAATTCAAAGGATATTTACAAAAGAATGTATACAATAAAAATAAATATCAAGAAAGTCAAAAGAGTATGATATGAACATCTATCAAAAATATTTTTTATTTAAATTTAGATCTTCCTTTTCATAAGAAATATCACTCAATTAAGTTCATAAAAGATATGACATTCTTTGAATTTGTCTCAAATGGCATCACATCAAGAGTATATTAATGCAAAATAGATTTAAGATGTCATATTTAATTCTTTTGCCAAAAATAATGCAATAAAACTAAGGCAAGCATTGCACCATTGATACCAAGGGTAAAAATTTTCTTAGGAAGAAACCTTTAAGATAAATAAAGAAATAGTGCAAATAGTAAGATATTTGATACCGATTGATTAAAGCTGAAGTTCTCTTTAAATGTATAGCTTTAAAGATAAATGGCAGCTTTCTTGAAATTTTTTACTTGATATCAATATCAAAAGATTTAAGAAGAGTATTTTTCAAATTCATTTTTTCAAAATCAATCAATCAAACAAAGCATGAATGTTCATCAATAAATTTTATTTTAAAATAAAAAATAAATTTTCTTCTTATGTTTAAGAAAGATTTCTCTTCTTGAGATTAATAATGATTTTTAAAATAAATTAAATAAATAAAATCACATGTAGGATCAAATGATTGGAGCAAAATATAAATATCTATCAATGATTTCTTATTATGTTCAAAAATCAATTCTCTTTCTAATTTTGATTTCTCCCTCTATTTTCAAGAAGAATTATCAAAAAATTTATTTTTCTTAATTAAACATTCATTTCTCCTTCTTTGTTTTATAAATAAAGCATAATTTCAATCAAATAGATAAACACAAATGTAAGTATCAAGCGAGTGAACACATCAAACACACTAAATTTTTAATGAAGATCAAATTTTTGTTGATTGTCAAAATATGATTACAAAAGTGATTTCAAATAGAATTAACATCAAAACATCTAAAATGTATGCCATATACATCTATCAAAAGTTGGATTGCTAGGCTTGCTATAGCTATAAGAGAGAATCCTAGTATCCTAAGAGAGTAGATCAAGGTAATCTAGGATAAAGGTTTAGAGTTTCGAACTAGATGGAAGAGGGGTCTAGAAAGGATTATGGCTCAAAAAAAAATGAGAATAGAATGATATTCAAATCAATTTAGGAGACCAAAAATTGGTCAATTGGGGTTTGATAAATAATTAAATCAAGTGGATAAGAAAAATGAGAATCTAGAAATTAGGCCCTATGAGTTTTGGTTTAACAATGATATTCGAATTCTTAAAGATCAACCTAATATGCAATATAAATCATAAATGTCAAGCACTTAAATTTTATGATTGAATGACTTATCTTTGAGTGTTTGTTTCATGCACATTTTAGAAAAATTTTGATAATCTAGCATTTTATGGGAAAATGTCCAAATTTAGTTTTACTTGCAAATTTTTGCTAATAAAAAATATTTATAGAAATTTAAGCTTCTTTCAATTTAAGTTTATCAATTGCAAATTTTGATATGGATAAGTTAAGACATCATGCTATATTTTTAAGATAACTTCATTTTAAATTGATTCGAAAGAAGATACATTGAGGAGAGTATATTGACCTTTCAAAATTAAAATATTTAACTCTTTACAATCATCAAAATCAATCATACTCGAAGTATTTCAAGAAAGTAAATATAATATCAAACCATGTAGATAGATCATTAAAATTAATAGAATCAATCAAACAAGCATTGATAGTGATGTGACAAAAGTTTAGAATATACCAAGTATCATAAACCATACCCTTTATTTCCAAGGCATCCATCAACAATAGATTTCTCTCTTCATTTCATAGGATTCTTGGTGCACCTACAAAATCATTTACTAACTTTTGATATCCATGCCATCTTGGATCTATTAGAGTTAGAGCACATGATTTTTTTTTGGAACCTAAATTTGTTTGACAAAGTATGGCCAATTTTTTTAGTGTTACACTCTAAAATTTTATGGCCTATTTTATTACATTTAAAACATGTAATAGAATAATTTTTAAATAAACTTTTGCTAAACATGTTTTTTTATAAATTTCTATTTTCTTAAAAGATTATACCTAATTCTAGCTTTATTGAAAATAACTTTTTGATTGACTAAGATGGATTGAAGCTTTTGAGAGCCAATTATAAACTTATTAAGCATAAGCTTACATGTTCAATCTATTTTCTTAGTTTAGTATTTTATTCTACAAAAGATTTTTTAGATTTTAAAAGCTTCTCTTTTTCTTTAACCAAGAATTTTTTAGATTTTACAATTTTTTTTTCTTCAACTAAGATTTTTTTTTTCTTCAATAAATTTTCTTTCTCAATCAAAATTTTATTCTTCTCTTTAGCCAAAAATAGATTTAATTTTTTAAGTATTTTATTTTTTAGTCTTAGCTTTTTAATTTCATCCATCAAATCATTAAAAGCTTCAAATAATTCATCAAAGATAAATTTAGAGAAATTTTCTATGTTTTACTCATCATTGAGAGCCATAAGGCAAGGATTTGCAATACCTTCTTTCTTTCCCTCATGTTTCTCTTCTTTGCCTTGCTCCCCCTTTATCAATGCCATCTTTTTCTTTTATTTTTTTTTTGCTTTTCATCCTTATGAGCCATGAGGCATAAGTTAGGGTGAGCTTCCTTATCCTTTTGGGAGCTTGATTCTTCCTTTGATTTGCTTCCTCATAAGTTCTTTCTAATTTCTTCCATAAATATTTTTCTAAAATACATGAAGAAATTGCATTAAATATATTCAGGTCCAAGGAGCAATAAAAGAGATTCCATTTTGGGATGCCAAAATCTTTAGCTCTTGATCGTTAGATCAACAATGAATAACAGAGCACCTACTTTGATACCACTTATTGTCCAAAGGTAGCAACCCAAGAAGGAAGGAATGAATTGAGTTCTCATAAATTTTAATCAAATTAAACTTTAAGCAAAAATGCACTTCAATTTAAGATAAGTTGTGTGTTTGAGGGATGTATGATATATACAACAATAGAATTAAGATACAAGCAAACAAAGCTTAAATTAAAATGATACAAGGCAAAAATAAAAAGTAAATAAATAAGCACATCATGAAGATAAAGAAATTTATAGTGGTTTAGTACAACCCTACACCTATGTCCACTCTCCAAGAATTTTTTAAAAATTCCACTATAATCATCCTACTATAGTGTGTTTGTTTTAACTCGGGATTGCAAATAAATCTAGTTGGATTTTTAGGATCACCAATCATAATCTTACATCGATAGCTTTTTGGGCTCACTATCAATCTAGTTGATTTTTTGGACCAACCAATCAAAATCTACAATGCCCAATTATGGGCTTGGACTGACCTTTATCCCAAGTTTTTTTTTCTTAAAGAAACTTGTAAGGAAACAAAATACAAGATATATAATTTCAGCATAAAAGAAATTAAAAATAAAAACTCTTTTGAAGCTTGAAGAAGATGTTGAAGGATTGCTCTTTTGATGCTTCACTTCTCTTCAATTAATGCTTGAGAGGATGTTGAGAATGTTGGAGAAGACCACTTTTGAAAGTCCTCTAAAAACTATGCACTAATTTCTCTCTTTTCTTTTTTCTCAAGAATATTCAATTAGCTTACTCAAATTTGAATGTTTTTTACTTGTTCTCTCTTAATCTTTTTTTTTCTTGTGTCTTTCTTTTATTTTTCATAAGTTCTATGATCTTTGAACTCATTTCTAGCCATTGGAGATAAAAAATAGCCAGTGAAAAAAATTCTGGACAAAATAGGATAAGTTTCAAAACTAGCCATTATGCTTGTCAAACAACATCGAGCTGGCTCGGATTTGATTTCGAGCTAGCTCAAATCTGATTTTGAGCTTACTTAAACTATAGAACTCAAAAAATTAGTTTTCTATCATCTTGAGAGAGCTAGCTCGAATTTGCCTTGAGCTGGCTTGAACTGCAAACTTGAAAAATTGTATGTCTGTCATCCTAAGAGAGTTGGCTCGGGTGTTGCTTCAAGCTGGCTCAAACTACAGGAATCAAAAATAACTTTTCTGCCATTCTAAGAGAGCTAGCTTGAATTCTATTTGAGCTAGCTCAGTTGCATGCCAAGCCAAAGTATCAATCCTATTTCGTGCCAGAGCTGGTTCGATTTTTTCTGGAGTCGGCTTTAAACTTTTCAACTTCATTTTTCTTTATTATTTGACCTTCCAAACTTGAATTTCTTGGCCCCAATCTCTTCTAAATATTATTGCTTCCTTCAATTTTATTTTTCTTTCTTCCAATCTAACTTTCTGCATATGGAGCCATCCAAACTTGTGTGAATTTGTTATTTTAAGTATTTTGGCATGGCATTTTAAGAGAATTTATCCTTACGATAAATTCTTTATTTTGGATACTTGAAAAATCCTATATATATTCTTAAAATATATGATTAGATACATAATATACTCAATATTTTGAAATCATCAAGATCAATCTTAGGATCAACAAGGATCTGGATGTTATGATTTAGCAATCATCATGCACATTTAGGGTGGTGACTAGGGACCTGTATAATCTCTACACGGGGAAGTCGGTTAGGAGGCATGAGAGTGCATGGATTTGGAGGCCTGGTGTTCATCTGAGGGTCTGCCTATTCATTTGGAAGGTTGCATGGATTTAGTTTTCTACCAGATCCCTATCATAGACCCAAGGGATGGATATCCCACCTATTTGTCCATGTAGTGGGCTAGAGGATGAGTCGATAGATCATGTCCTATTCCATTATGTGTGGGCAATCTGTGGTAGCTTGCCAAGCTTTTTTTCTTAATTACTATTGGAGAGTGGTCTGGCCATGCCTTCCTAGAAGCCCTATGGCAGAGTACTCAGGCCTAAGCAATGAGGTTAGAGGGCATCACGACAGCTTATGTTGCTTATCAAATCTAGCTAGCTCAGAACATTGGTCTATTTGAGGATAGGTGGCTATTGATGAGATTTGTGCTTGAGAGGGTCTCATCCTAGATCATTGAGATTTTGGAGCTGTCACTGTTTAGGCTGATTTCGAGGAGCCAAGACACCTGGGACTCCCCTCCTACTCTTCTAGTGCCTCATAGGGTGCTCATTTCTTAGGAGCCCCCATCCCTAACCTTTTTTAAGATCAACTTTGATAGCAGTGTGATTGGTGGATATGGTGGTGCTGGTTTTGCAATTAGGAGCCCTGACTTCAGATTTATTATCGTGGGTGGGAGTTGCCTTTTTGAGACTACTATTCCTTGTGAGGCTACATCTCAAAGTTGATCGATTGGTGGTGGAGGGTGACTTGACAATGATGGTCAGTTGGATTGGGAGGCAGGGGGGAGCACAGCCTCCAACCTGCTTCTTTATGACATTTGGCTCTTGTACATCTCTGTTGATGTTAGACATGTCTATTTGGAGGCAAATAGCATTGTCGATGGGGTGGCAAGCTATATAGCCGACCATTCTGGTGGTGATACTGAAGGAGAAACCTAGTTTTCTGGGTCAGGTTCATTCAGATCTGATTGGATCAAAAGAGATATTTCAAAAAAAAATTTCTTAGATCTAGATTAGATCTGAGACTTTTTAGATATGATATTATTGATCTAATAAAAAAATAAAATAAAATAAAAAATAAATTAAATCTAATTTAATTTTATCTTATTGCAGATAATCTGATTATCCTGTGATGATCCTGATGTCTACCTGAGGTTCTGGATCTAGCCACACAAGTGCCTAGCCTCTACCAGTATCCACTTGGATAGAATTTGGAGATCTCCTCTTTCTTTATTACTTCTCTGAAAATTAGATTTGAATCTGATTTTGAAGATCTTCAAAACTCCTTTCAAAGATGTGAGTTGTCTCTTGCAGCAGTGCTGTTTTCTTTCTTTTCCTGTCACCTTTATCTTGCTTGGATCACACCAAACTTATGCCCAAAAATTTTTGGGCATGGATAGGAGAGAGAACACCTAAAGGTGGCATGGAGGAGGAAGAGGGGCAGCCTTGTGGTGTGGGCAATGGGTCAAGCATCTTTGATCTTAGCGTAGATAGGGTTTTTATAGACCTTATTGCACCATGTAGTACCACATCATCCCAACCAATCATGGCTTTCTATGCAATTAGATCTAAATATGATTGATAGGATGACATCATCTGATCCAATCAGATGAGAGCCCCTCTGAATCATTCTTAGATGGTTCCATGATTGGGTCAAAGCAGTCTTCTAGGCGCCATCCAAGTAGAATTCCCGACGCAATTGGAGTCCCATCTGTACGAGACTCCAGATGCTTTATCCATGGGCGCATGCCTCCCTAGGCTTGACTGGTCCAAGAACTCTCTCCTATGATGGCTTGACACATGGGCAGATGTTTAAGTGTCAAAGGTCAATGTTTGACCAAATGTTCGAAATAGGATTTAGTAGGTGACGAAAAATGGCAGGTGTTGTCTCAAATTCATCTCATAAATTAAGAAAATCTTTTTCTGACCTGAATAAGCTCTAGTCAGACCAAGGTACCTGAGTGAGATCAAACACATTTGACTCAGTCGAGACAAACTTTAATGATAATTAAAGAAGAATATTAGGCTCAATCATGTGCTAGAACGATTTTCTTGAACCTAATTGAATTTAATTCAAATCAATTGAACTGAGTTAGTCCAATTGATGATATCCAGATCGAAATCCTTATTTGTGTGATCTAGTTAGGTTTAGTTTCGTATGATAATGAGATATATTACGATCTCTATCATCGACATCATCGAAATACCTTTCGATGGATCAGAACTTTTCTGATTTAGACAACTAGTATGATTGATCATCTAAATTATTCTAATTGCTCTCAAAGTCCACCAATGACACCTAGCAGCATATGGTGGCAATCCATCAGAACTGAAAATAAACCTCTCGGTGCAGTTACCTGTGTGATTAAGTTCTTCTATCTTGAGCCCCGACTGGATTAGGGTTAAGGTAATCTCGTCAAACCCTAGTCTCTGTCATATGATTAATCATTCGATTCAAGTCCAATGTAAAAATCTTAATAGAAACTCTTTCTATTATTTCACTCTACCATGGCCATGGGCTTATGGACTTGATTCTCATGATCATCATAGGGCTCCTCCTCATCTACCGAGGTAGATAGATTTCCTATTGGTGCAATCCAATTCCTACAATGAACATGCTATAGCCAACATACACCTCAGGGTTTCGAATGGCTAGGAGATCGAGTCATGGTGTAGTCAAACTATAACACCCTCAAGGTGAACTGCTCGATGCACCTCAGGTCAAAGAACCAGACACACAACTACAGCTTCGAGTCAGTCATCGACGAGAAGGTAGACTTTCTAATGACTGCTCGAGGTGGTCACGCTCAGTGCCCTCATTCTCTAACGAGTATCTGTACTCTCGCTCTGGTGTCTCTACACCGTAGACTCAAGACTCATCTACTATAAAGAAGCGATTGTACACCAACCTTCCTGGATCAATCACCATCCTCATGATGATCCTACGGTCAGGAGCATTTTATGAGTTAATAATGAAAATTCATGTCTTAAATTTTCAACTCTTGAAAATAAGAACTATCATTGCCATTAACTCAAGAAATATATCACAGACACTAAATACATATTATGATAGAAAATAATCTATTTTATTATTTATAGTCAAATTATAATTTTATCCTTAGAAGTGTATAACAAGTGTCAGCCAATTCTGGCTTCTAGGGCACACATATCTAACAAACTCCCACTTGACCTAAAGCCAATTGGCTACAAATCTAAGTCCCACCTTCTCAAGGTGGATTTTGATCTTCTGCTAGTCCAACGACTTTGTAAGTGGATCTGCCGCATTGTCTATGGAGTCGACTCTCTTGACCTCAATGTATCCTTTCTCGAGGTAATCACGGATGAGGTGGTATCGCCGCTCGATGTGTTTGAATTTTTTGTGAGACCTCGGCTCCTTAGCAAGAGCTATGATGTCATTATTATTGTAGTATAGAGGAATGACATCTGATGGCATCACTTCGATCTCTATGGCAAACTTTTTATACCAAAATGCCTCCTTCGTAGCTTCTGACACAGCGATGTATTCTGCTTTCATGGTGGAATCTATTATTACTATCTGTTTGAAACTCTTTCAACTGACAGCACCACTATTACATACAAATAGATTCCTAGATGTCGACTTTCGATCATCTATATTGGATATAAAATCTGAGTTTGTATACCCTTGGACTTTGAGTTCTCCATTACCAAAAATCAAGAACATATCCTTAGTTCTTCTTAAGTACTTAAGGATATATTTCATAAAAGTCCAGTGTTCTTCTCCTGGATTTGATTGATATCTACTTATGACACTCACAACATGGGCTATATCAGGTCATGTACATAACATGGCATACATGAGGCTTCCTATTGCAGAAGCATAAGGGATCTTGCTCATGCATTCAATCTCCTCTGGTGTGTTGGGATACATTTTCTTGGAAAGATGAATGCTATGTCTGAAGGGTACCAATCCCCTCTTGGATTTATCATGCTAAACCTCTTTAGCACTTTTTCTATGTACATCTTCTATGAAAGACCTAGCATCCTATTCGGTCTATCTCTATAGACTTTGATTCCAAGAATGAAGGATGCTTCTCCTAGATCTTTTATGAAGATTTCTTTAGATAACCACATTTTAACTATGGTCAATATGAGAATATCATTCTCAATAAGTAGGATATCATTCACGTACAGTATGAGGAAGACAATAGCGCTCCCACCGACCTTTTTGAAAATATATGGTTCCTCCTCATTCTTAATGAAATCAAATAATTTGATCACATCATTAAAATGAGTATTCCAGCTTCGAGATGCTTGCTTAAGTCTATATATGGACCTTTGCAGCTTGCAATACCTTTATGATCAGTATCACTGGATGTGAAACCTAGCGACTGTTCCATATAGATATCTTCCTCAAGATATCAATTTAAGAATGTCATTTTTATGTCTATTTATTATATTTCATAATGAAAATAGGCTGCAACAACAAGCAATGTGCGAATGGATTTCAGCATGGCTACTGGCGAAAAGGTATCCTGATAGTCAGTGCCTTCGCGCTGACTATAACCTTTTGCCACTAATCTAGCTTTGAATGTCTCTATATTTCCATCTGCACCAATTTTTCTCTTGTTGATCCATTTACACCCAATAGATACTATACTTTCTGATGGATCTACCAAGGTCTAGACTTGGTTTGAGTACATCGAGTCAATTTTTTACTTTATTACCTCTAATCATTTCTCGGAGTCAATGTCTGATATCACCTCGTTATAGGTTTTAGGATCATCAACATGAACTTCATTACCTACGAAGAATATTTTCTCTACTTTCTCTGAAATAGTACCTAAGTACCTCTCAGGAGGATGGAAAATCTTTTTCAATCTTCAAGGTGGAGGAGGTAGTGATTGTATTGGCTCAACCTGATTCGATTTCAAAGGGTCCTTAGCTCTTTGCTCTTGGGAGACTTTCTCCTCTAGCTTAATCTGCTTTTCAATGCCGCCATCTTGAATAAACTATTTTTCAAGAAGATGGCATATCGACTCACAATCACATTATGATCTTCTAGAATATAGAAATAATATCCTAATGACTCTTTAGGATATCTTATGAATCGAGCTCTAAAGGATCTATAGTCTAACTTATCCGCTTGTTGTATTTTAACATGAGCCAGACAATTCCAAATTCTGAGATGACTCAGACTTGAATTCTTACCATGCCATATCTCATACAGTGTGATAGAAACGATTTTAGAAGAAATCCTATTCAGTAAATATATAGCAGTTAACAAACTATGTCCCCAAAGAATATCAGAAAGATCTGTGAAGCTCATCATGGATTGGACCATATCTAATAGGATCCGGTTCCTCCATTCTAAAATCTTGTTGAGTTGAGGTATTCCAGATGGAGTCCATTGAGAGACTATGCCATTCTGCTTGAGATAGTTCAAAAATTTTCAACTAAGGTATTCACCTTCTCGATCTGATCGAAGAACCTTAATGGGTTTTTCAGTTTGCTTTTCTCTTTCATGTCTGAATTCTTTAAACTTTTCAAAGGCTTCAGACTTGTGTCTCATAAGATACACATATCCATACCGAGATAAATCATCGGTGAAGGTTATGAAGTAGACAAAATTGCCTCTACATCAAATGGGCTGTACACATCAGTATGTACTAGAGCAAGTAAATCCATGGCCCTTTTCCCATATCTCATAAAAGAGAGTTTAGTCATTTTGCCATGAAGACATAATTCATAAATTGGATATGACTCGAAAGTCAATGGACTTAATAGTCTAATTTTCTTTAATTTGTTAACCCCATCTTCTGCTATATGACCTAGTCTAAGGTGCCATAGATACCTATCATTTGGACTGTCCTTGGGTCATTTTGATTTTATGGCATTTACATTTTGCTCGATATTAAAAATAGATACATCAATATGTAAGTGGTAAACACCATTAATAAGAAAACCACTTGCAATTTTATTTCTTTCATAAAGAATGTTATAATGGTCCTTAAGAAAACTAATTACATAGCCTTCTAGTGCTAAGCATGAAACATAAATTAAAATTCTGCTTGCTGCAAGCACATAATAACAATCCTTAAGTACTAAATCTAAACCAGATAATAGTCGAAGATGGTAGGTTCCCATGGTCACAACAGCAACCCTTTCTCCATTTTCAATGCATAGGATCATCTCACCATCCCTCAGCCTCCTGCTATCCTCAAGATCCTACATGAAAGTGCATAAATGATTACTAGAACCAGAGTCAAGCATCCAACTAGATGTAGAAGAAATCGTAAAGTTAGATTCAATAATGAGCATACCTCCAGAAGGACTTACCTCCTTCTTATTCTTTAGGGTGGCCAGGTATGTAGGGTAGTTCCACTTTCAGTAGCCATCAGTGTTGCAATGAAAATACTTTTCTTTATCAGCGGCCTTATTCTTTAGCTCTACCTTCTTTTTCTTTTCTCCTTCCACCTTCTGTCTTTTCACAGACTTCCTTTTCTTTCCAAAAGACTTTCTCTTGGAAGAAGTCCATTCCATAGCAAATACTGAGCCTTTAGAACCTTTCATTGAAAGCTCAGTAGTAACCAGCATATTCATAAGCTCGGCCAAAGTATTTTGAAGTTTATGCATATGGTAGTTCATGATGAACTATCCATATGCATCAGTCAAAGATTGTAGAATTATATCATTGTGCAATCCAGGTCCAACTTCACTCTGAACTTCTCAAGCTCTTTCAAGTCCTTGATCATCATCAGATAATGATCTTGGACTGACTGCTCATCATGCATTTTAGTCTTGAATAGTCATTTAGTGACCTGATATTTGGCTATGCGACTCTATTCACCAAACATCTCTTGTAGGTGAGCTAATATTTGGCAGACAGTCTTGATATCTTCATGTTGGCACTAAGCTCATCAGACATCGAGCCCAACATATAGTATCTGATCTTGTTATCTTCGTCCGTCCAGTTATCAAAAGATGCTCTCTATTCAGTAGATGGACAAGCTGGTAAGGTGGGAAGATCCTAGTCCAATACATGAGTTAACTTCTTGAAATCCAAAATAATTTTGAAGTTTTGGAGTCAATCCTTGTAATTGGATCCGGTCAGTCTATGGGTGTCCAGGATACGTGCTAGTGGGTTGGATGCAGATATTTTGCTTTTTCTATAGAGAGTGAAAGTTTTTAGTTAGATATTATAATTAAAACTTAATCAATTTATTTCAAAATTTAATTTTTAAATAAATTAGCTCTCACTATTTTCTCGAATTCCTACACTTCCTCTATAGAGATGCAAAAATCTCCATGATTATAGCTTTCTAGTGGGTGGTGCAGTCCCACCAATTGACTTATCACCTCACCTAATAGTTATTAGTGATGGGTTAGCCAATGAGTGGATAACTCTTGTCCAATGATTCTTTAATCATGGTGCACCTAAACTTGGTCTCTAATTCATGAATCTTACCATGCTCAAAATATTGATCCACTTCTTAGTTAAGTTAGATCCACCATTTGCACAGATTAGATTTCTAGTTGGATCTCTTACTGTATTCAAAATATTGAGCCTAATTTATCCTCCAACCCATAGCATCCAATGCCTAATAGACATGGTTGCATCTTCTCGATGCAACTGAACCACTATGACTAGCCAAGAATAATCTACCTCGAGAAGGGCCCGTATATCTACAATGGTGGAAGATCTTAGACTTAATCTTTTCTTAGAAAGATTTGATTTAGGTTTCTTTAAACTTGACTTACAATAGCTATAACAATTATGACTAACCTAGTGGCATGGGTTAGCTTGGATTGTCAACCACCTTAGATCAGGACTGGATCGACAAATATGGTCAAGTAAGTGAGATCGATGGAAGGAATATGCCATTAACTCAATAAGAATGCATTCAAGTCGAGTAGCTTCTAATTAAAAATCAGTCGATCATATTTGCCAGACTTACCTTAGACACCAAATTATTGAGCTAGAACCAATCAGGTTAGCCTATAATCCAGACTCTAACCATGGAGCCTAATTAGGTCTTAGCTTGATCGATCACTCATGTGATTCGATCTTAACCTAGACTTAATCCTATTAGGCTGATCAATTTAAGCACTCTTGATCCCATCTAACCAACTCTTGATTCGGTTTGATCAACCGCTAGACCTAATTGAGCTACCCAAGCCCGAACTCAATTTTATGAATATATCTTAAATCTAAAAATTCTTAATTTTTAGACTTAACATATTTTATAATCTTAATTTTTAATTAAGTTTAGGATTTACAAATAAAACATGTAAATAAAATCCTAAGATTTCAAGATCTAGGGTTTTGCAGAAAATAAATTTTAGATTTTTGATTAAGAACGAACGTGCAGTACTCCTACACATCATAAGAACACCCCATCGAATGAAAGGAGAAGGCGTTTAAATCCTACTTTGTTCTTATGATCGGATGGCCAAGAGAAACGCCTTAATCAGAAATATGAAAACTACAAAACTAGTTAGATCTACATCATATATCTCATATAAAAAATTAATCTAACTATAAACATATTTTGCATACATCTTCATGTATCATATCATGCATATTTTCAGATCTAAATTATCTCATAATCATCTAAAACATCAAATTTAAATTGATCATATCAAATTAAAATCTATTCTAGATAATTATGTAGAACTATTCTACAACTAGTCTAAACATGCATTCATCATATCTCATACGAACAAAAATTAAATAATTTTATTTTTTATTTTTTAGATATTATTATAATATTTATAACATCAAAAAATAATAAATAAATAGATCTAAAAATTATAACTAATCAAATTAAATTATGATCATGCTAGACTATACATAGAATAATTCTATTCTACAACTAGTCATGCATCTTATACAACTTAGATCTAAATTATTTAATTTTTTTAATTTTTGATTTTAGATCTAATCACATCTAATGTGATATCTAAAATTATTAAATTATTAGATCAAAATTAAAATAAAATTAGATCTAATAAAAAATGCAACCTGGCTCTGATACTAGTTGAAGAAAAAATCTAGTTTTTCGGATCAGATTCATTCAGATTTGATTGGATCAAGAAAGATATTTTAAATTTTTTTTTCTTAAATCTAGATCAGATCTGAGAATTTTTAAATTTAATATTATTAATTTAATAAAATAAATAAAATTAAATAAAAATTAAATTAAATCTAATTTAATTTTATCTTGGTGTGGATAATCTAATTATCCTATGATGATCTAAATATCTATCTGAGATTCTGGATCTAGCCATGCAAGTGCCTAACCTCTATTGGTATCTACTCGAATAGGATCTGAAGATCTCCTTCTTTATCATTTTTCTAAAAATTAGATCTGGATCTGATTTTGAAGATCTTCAATACTCTTTTCAAAGATGTGAGTTATCTCTTGCAGCAGTGCTGCCTTCTTTCTTTTTCTATTATCTTTCTCTTGCTTGGATCGCACCAAACTTGTACCAAAAAATTCTTGGACATGGATAGGACAGAGAACACCTGAAGGTGGCATGGAGAAGGAAGAGGGGCAGCCTTATGGTGTGGGTAATGGGTCAAGCATCTTTGATCTTGGCGCAGACAGGATTTTTATAGACCCTGTTGTGCCTTGTAGTGCCACATCATCCCGACCAATCATGACTTTCTATGCAATCAGATCTAAATCTGATTGGTGGGATGACAGTATCTAATCAGATGAAATCTCCTCTGAATCATCCTTAGATGGCACCAAGATTGGATCAAAGCAGTCTTCTAGGCACCATCCAAGTAGAATCTCTGAAGCAACTGGAGTCCCATCTGTACGGGGCTCTAGATGCTTTATCCATGGGCGCACGCCTCCCTAGGCATGCACCCCTTATCCATCTACATTTTAGCAGGTAGACTGGTCCAAGAACTCTCTCCTATGATGGCTTGACATATGGGATGTTGTCTAAGTGTCAGTGATCAACGTTTGACTAAATGTCCGAAATAGGATTTAGTAGGTGATGAAAAATGGTAGGTGTTGTCTCAAATTTATCTTATAAATTAAGAAAACTCTTTTCAAACCTGGACAAGCTTCATTCAGACCAAGTGAAGGTGCCTGAGTGAGTCCAGACATATTTGGCTCAGTCGAGACAAACTTTAATGATAATTAAAGGAGAAAATTAGGCTCAATCGTGTGCTAGCACGATTTTCTTGAATCTGATTGAATCTAATTCAAATCAATTGAATTGGATTAGTCTAATTGATGATATCCAAATTGAAAGCCTTGTTTGTGTGATCTAGTTAGGTTCAATTTCGTATGGTAATGAGATATATCGCGATCTCTATCATCGACATCATCAAAATACCTTTTGATGGATCAGAATTTTTTTGATTTAGATAACTAGTATGATTGATCATCTAAATCATTCTAATTGCTCTCAAAATTCCTCAGTGACACCTAGCAGCATATGGTGGCAATCCATCAGAACTAAAAATGAACCTCTCGGTGAAGTTTCCTATGTGATTAAGTTCTTCTATCTTGAGCCCCGACTGGATTGGGGTTAAGGTAATCTCATCAAACCTTAATATCTGTCATATGATTAATCATTCGATTCAAGTCCAATGTGAAAACCTTAATAGAAACTCTTTCTATTATTTCGCTCTACCATGGCCATGGGCTTATGGACTTGATTCTCATGATCATCTTAGGGCTACTCCTCATCTACCGAGATAGATGGATTCTCTATTGGTGCAATCTAATTCGTACAATGAACATGCTATAGCCAATATACACCTTAGGATTTTGAATGGCAAGGAGATCAAGTCATGGTGTAGTCAAACTATAACACCCTCAAGGTAAACTATCGATGCACCTCAGATCAAAGAATCAGTCACACAACTACAGCTTCGAGCCAATCATTGACGAGAAGGTAGACTTCCTAATGACTGCTCGAGGTGGTCATGCTCAGTGCCCTCGTTCTCTAACGAGTGTCTGTACTCTTACTCTAGTGTCTCTACACCGTAGACTCAAGACTCATCTACTATAAAGAAGTGATTGTACACCAACCTTCCAAATCAATCATCATTCTCATGATGATCCTTCGGTCAGGAGTATTTTATGAGTTAATAATGAAAATTCATGTCTTAAATTTTCAACTCTTGAAAATAAGAACTATCATTGTCATTAACTCAAGGGATGTATCACAGACACTAAATACACATTGTGATAGAAAATAACCTATTTTATTATTTATAGTTAAAATTATAATTTTGCCTTTAGAAGTGTATAACAAGTGTCAACCAATTCTGGCTTCTAGGGCACACATATCTAATAGATACTTGGTATGATGTATCTATTTTATCTATGTCTTTTTGTGATATCTATTTTTCTAATTTCTTGGGTTGTATTCATACTTATATTGTATGAACATTCTATTTTAAAAAAAAGAGAGAATAGAAGATGGAGGATACCATATAGAAAATAGAGATCTTAGAGGTGGAGTAGAGAGAACTTAGAGTACTATGAAGGAGTTGGATTCCAATTCGTATAGAGTCCGTCTCTAGGATCAGGCATGTGAAATAAGTATTTCCCTATCTGGAGGATCCTGAAGAGTAGAGTTTTATAAATGAGGATTGGTATCTATCATCTTTCAGGATATGTTGGGTCTATCAAAGAGTAGTGGTCATGGAGACATTCTCTAGCTGTTTGAAAATAATGGCGTGCGCATTCAAGAGTTGTTGAGATTATAGATCTCATTTGGTGGAGGAGGAAGTAGAGTAGCGAGCGGACAACTACTTATCATCTTGCAGGCAGAAGACTCTAGAATTTCTCCAGCATGATTATAAATGATCAAGTGGCAGAAGCTGGATGATCATTCCATCACCATCCATCAAGGATACATGTCGGGCTGCTATTAGGTCGTCAATGCCACGATGGACACAATCCATCAGAGGGTGTATCAACTACAATTTAAAAGTAATTTAGACTATGTTGAGAATGCTCTGAAATGTGGTTTACTTGAAACCGACCTCCTTCTCCACCAACCCCCCCAAGGAAATGGAATATTGCACTTTTAGGAAATTTTTTTTAAGAAAATAATATGGTACCTTAAGCAAAGCACTGCCCTTCACTTCTCTTCTTATTCTCTCAATCTCAATCGTAATCGTTTCCCTTCCCTCTTCAAGTGGCATTGCCAGCAAGATTGCATGTCGGTAATTTGTCTCCATTCCATCCCTCACTCTTACTCTCTTGCCGCTGATCCTCTTTGGCTTTATAGTTTTAAGTAGTTTCCTTCTTTATTTCTTTATTTTTCTTCGATTATGGTCTCTTGTTGGTGCTCTATTGATAGCCTTGTTATGTTCTTGGGTTGCAGGAGAAGGGAAAAGAGGGATTGCCTACTTTCTTGTAGTGATAGTGACTGCAAAAGGGAGAAGAAGTACTTCACTTTTTTCTCTCTGTATTTTTTTTTTGAATATTTTTCTTTCTTTCTCAAACGTGACCATAGGAGATGCAGCAAATGAATGGAAAATTGAGGCCCAAAGGATTTCTTCTATTGAAATGACCAAAATATGGCCTCATCATTTGTCCAATGTTGGGTGAAGTCATTCACCATCCAGAGTGCAGCACCATTTAAAATTGAACATAGTCCAATATCAATTCCTTTGGTTAACTGGGAGAGGATATTCGATCAATATTCTAAAAGAAAATTCTTTGTACACTATATCCGGTGTAAAAAAAATGCACCATTTAATCCTGGTAGTTTCACTTTTTTATTTGAAATTTTGAATGACAAAAATATCCATCCTCTTTCAAAAAAATTATGATATTTTGTGGTAAAATTATGACTTCCTGCATAGGATATCCTAATTTTCTTATAGAACTCATAAAGAGGGAAAGGCATTTTTGTTATTGAAATTTTTCAACACACATTTAATACTTATAGTTTTATTTTTCATTTAAAATTTTGAATGACAAAAATATTCCTCTTCTAAAAAAATTATGATATTTTGTGACCATATTATGATATCCTGTGGTCAAATTATAACTTCTTGCATAGAATGTTATAATTTGGCCACATGATGTCGTAAGGAAGGGATGGATATTTTTATTATTTAAAAATTTTATAAATTTTTTTATGATGAAAATGTCCTTCCATTTTTATAATTTTGAAAGAAAAATTATGACATCCTATGCAGGAAGTCATAATTTTACTATAAGATGTCATAATATGGCAATAGAATATCATAATTTTTTGAAAAGAGGAGGATCATTTTCGTCATTCAAAAATTCAAAAAAGTGAAACTATAGGTATTAAATGCGCATTGAAAAGCAGTGGCTATTTGGCCCAATCAGATGGGATGGTGTATTTTTTCTATACCAGATGCGGTGTATAAAGAATAAGATATATTCTAAATGATCCTTGGTTATCTGGTGTGCAAATAAGAGCCTAGCCCACTCACATCAACATGGAATGCTCCATTACTCAGTTTCAGCTCAATGAATTGATCTCTCCCAATCGACAGTGGAGCGAAGATTTAATCAGCCTTCAGCCAAGATGATGACATGGACTTGTGGTATGCCAATTGCACATGAAACAGTCTGATCAGCTACTCTAGGTGCCCAATATGGGAAAAAAGATAACTATGAAGGTAGTGTCTCCCTTAGTACCTCTGGTGCACCCACAGCAACTGTTGAGACCATTTGGATGGTATTGTGGGGGTTATCCCACCTCAGCTAAATGTCCTCATGACCCAAAAATTTTTAGATTGATATTTTTTTTAAAGGATTGACTATTGAGATCATCAGAAAGCTAACCTCATCAGAAGAGGTCATTAGAAGGCTAATCTCATCAGAAGAGGTTATCAAAAGGTCAACCTAATTAAAAGAGATCAATAGAAGACTGATCTTATTAGAAAAGATCATTAGAAGGCCAACCTCATCAAAAGAGGCCATCAGAAAGCCAACCTCATTAGAAGAGGTCATCAAAAGGCCCACCTAATTAGAAGAGGTCATCAAAAGGCCGACCTCATTAGAAGAGATCGTCAGAAAGCCGACCTCATTAGAAAAGATCATCAGAAGGCCGACCTAATTAGAAGAGGTCATCAAAAGGCCGACCTCATCAGAAGAGGTCATCAGAAGGCCGACCTAATCAGAAGAGATTATCAGAAGGACAATCATATCAAAAGAGATCATCAGAAGGCTGATCTCATCAAAAGAGATCATTAGAAGGCTAACCTCTTTGAAAGAGATCATCAGAAGGCCGACCTCATCAGAAAGAGATCATGAGAAAGTCGACCTCATCAGAAGAGATCATCAGAAAGCTGATCTTATCAAAAGAGATCATCAAAAGGCTAGCCTTATTAGAAGAGGTCATTAGAAAGTTGACCTCATCAGAAGAGATCATTAAAAGGTTGATCTCATCAGAAGAGATCATTAGAAGGCTGATCTCATCAAAATAGATCATTAGAAGGCTAATCTCATCAAAAGAGATCATCAGAAGGCTGACCTCATTAGGAGGCCAGCCTCATCAGAAGATGAATCTCATCAAAAGAGGTCATTAAAAGGTCGATCTCATCAAAATAGATCATCAGAAGGCCAGTCTCATCAGAAGAGGTTATTAGAAGGCCGACTTCATCGGAAGCGGTCATCAAAAGGCCAAGCTCATCATAAATCCGACCTCGCAGATGTTGAGCTAATCATTTTGCCGATCTCAAAAAGAGGTTAAGCTCATCATAAAGTCAACCTCATGGAGTTCAAGCTCATCATAAAGCCAACCTCAACATGAGGATGAGCTCATTAAACAACCAACCTCATGAAGGTTGAGCTCATCATTTTGCCGACCTCAACCAGAGGTTGAGCTCATCATAAAGCCGACTCTCAAAAGGTTAAGTTCATCATAAAGCCGACCTCATGGAGGTTGAGCCATCATAAAGCCGACCTCATGGAGGTTGAGCCCATCATTTTGCCGACCTCAACTGGAGGTTGAGCTCATCATAAAGCCGACCTCACAAAGGTTGAGCTCATCATAAAGCCAACCTTAACCAAAGGACGAGCTCATTAAAAAGCCAACCTTACGAAGGTTGAGCTCATCACATTGCTGACCTCAACAAAGGTTGAGCTCATAAAAAAGCCAACCTCATAGAGGTTGAGCTCATCATTGTCAACCTCAACCAGAGGTTGAGCTCATTATAAAGCCGATCTCACGGAGGTTGAGATCATCATATTGTCGATCTCAACAAAGGTTGAGCTCATCAAAAAGCTGACCTCACGGAGGTTAAGCTCATCATTTTGTCAACCTCAATCAGAGGTTAAGCTCATCATAAAGCCAACCTCATGGAGGTTGAGCTCATCATATTACCGACCTCAATCAGAGGTTGAGCTCATTAAAATGCTGACCTCACAGAGATTAAGCTCATCATATTGCTGACCTTAATAGAGGTTGAGCTCATCATAAAGTCGATCTCATGGAGGTTGGGCTCATCATAAAATCGATCTCACGGAGATTGAGCTCATCATTTTGTCAACCTCAACTAGAGATTGAGCTCATCATAAAGCCCACCTTACGGAGATTGAGCTCATCATAAAGCCGATCTCAACTAGAGGACAAGCTCATTAAAAAGCTGACCTTAAAGAAGTTGAGCTCATCATATTGTTGATCTCAATAGAGGTTGAGCTCATAAAAAAGCCGACCTCATGGTTGTTGAGCTCATCATTTTGTCAACCTCTATCTGAGGTTGAGCTCATCATAAAATCGACCTCATTGAGGTTTAGCTCATCATATTGCCGACCTCAATAGGGGTTAAGCTCATTAAAAAGCCGACCTCACGAAGATTGAGCTCATCATTTTGTCGACTTCAATCAGAGGTTGAGCTCATCATAAAGCCGACCTCTCGGAGGTTAAATTCATCATAAAGCTGACGTCATGGAGGTTGAGCTCATCATAAAATTGACCTCGTGGAGGTTGAGCTAATTATTTTGTCGACCTCAATTGGAGGTTGAGCTTATCATGAAGCCGACCTCATGGAGGTTAAGCTCATTATAAAGCCAACCTCAACCCAGGATGAGCTCATTAAAAAGTCGATCTTACAAAGGTTGAGCTCCTCATTTTACCAACCTCAACCAGAGGTTGAGCTCATCATAAAACTGACCTCGTAGAGTTTGAGCTCATCATTTTGCTGACCTCAACTAGAGATTGAGCTCATTATAAAGCCATCCTACTAATGCGGTATACAATTATGCATCAGAAAAAATCTAGAATTCTCCAATCTTGATACAACTATCATCCAGCTAGGCTATAGCTATCTTTCAGCTACTCTGCAGTCCAACTCCACTTGGGCTAACAACCAATAATTGATATCCAGCTGGCCATTCTGTTAAAACTAATTAATGACTTAACAAACTTTTGTTAAGACCTAAGCAAACCTCTTTATAAATAGAGAGAGAGGATACCCTTCTAGAAGGTAAGCTCAAGCACAAGATTTATAGAGTGGACACTCTGCTGAAATCAATCTCAACTTTTTCATTGAAGGAAGTTGAACCACTCTTTACTCAAACCCTCTTTTTCTGCCTTCTAGAACTTCCATTTTTACTATTTGTTCATAAGGTCTTAACTAACTTAAGCATTGGAGGATCCTAAACTGGAAGGTATCCCACTAGTTTTTTGAACTTTTCTTATAGGTTGGTCCGTGATTCACGTCGACTCAACCCCAAATCAGCCCTCCAGCGTATGTTTCTCTCAATAGTCTGAAGTCTTGCTGCAATAGATTAGCACTAAAGGAAGGACTTTTGCCTAAAAAATCTTTTTGGAAGTGGTGAACAGGAAGCCTTATACAAAAATTTTATGAAAAAATGATGAATTAGAGAGCAAAAACAACTCTATACCTTCACCATCTTCCCCCTGGAGATTTGCTAAAGGCAGTTCCACCTTCAGTTCAATGTACCACAGAATAGATTGGGGGATAGATGAAAGTTCTTTCCAAAAAATGCAGTGCACTAATGATGAACGTTCAGTAAAATTTTCTTGAATATCTTAATTCTTATCCATAAAAAATTAGATCCCTCTGTGTAGTCTCATCAAGTCACATCACTTTACGACATCACCCTTAGAGTCTTAAGTTGTCAATTCATGACATTAATAGTGATGGCCTCATGTACTGTGATGTGACAACACTAACCAATTCAAAAAATCAAGGGGCCAAACTTAGTGCTCGAGAACATGATGAAGGGCAAAAATATCCTTTCCAGCCTTTTTCATTTTCCAAGACTCTCAAGCCCCACCTATTATTCTATTCTTTTCTTGCAGGACAATAGGTTCTTGAGTACATAAGCCAAAAAAAAAATCAAACAAGGGCAAAAAGTTTGTTTAAATAAGATATCTATTCGAGAGAACTCAAGTTCCGACTTGAAATTTTAAAGCAACATATTCTTGAAAGAAAAGGAGATGGAACATCTCAAGATAAAACTCATCTAATATATGGGAGACCCAATTTGCCCATGACAACATCAGACAAAGGTATTTCTTAAACCTCTATTACATTCAACTTATTAAGATTGATTTATTTTTAATTAATCAATCTAATTCTTGAAGTCATATCATTTTTAATATTTAGATATTCACTTATTATATTAAGCTGCATTAGCTTCATGATTGATCCAGTCAAGGTTAGATAATGTTCATGTTATAGGAAAATGACATCATTAGTCCCACATCAATTATGAGTTAAGAGAAAGTATGGCTTATATGGATTGAAACTTTTTCTTTTCCTATGAAAGGTAAAATCATGAAACTCCAAATGACCAAGGCTCATTGAAGGCTCAGGCCCACTGAAGCCCAAAGATGGTCATGATCCAAAACGGACAATATCTCATATACATGGGAGCAGAGTTAACCCAACCATCTAAGCCATCAACCCCTTAACTATAATAATTTATTATAAATATAATTATCTAAGTCCTATATAGGATAGCTAAATCCAAATCTTCCTCTCATCAAAAATTTGATCTCGGAATCAGTGGAGCCCCAAAGGATACAAATGAAGATAAGATCTTTCTATCATTAAAAATTCGATCTCCAGATTGATAAAGCCCGGAAGGGCATAAATAGACATAAGATCTCCTTATCAATGAATAATATCGATCTTCAAATCAAGGTTATCTTGAAGCTCTATCAAATACCAATCTACGAATTGAGGTTATCTTGGATTTCTATCAAATACTGATCTTCAAATTGAGTTTATCTCATAGTTCTATAAAATATCGATTTACAGATCGAGGTTATCTTGAATTTCTATTAAATACCAATCTATGGATTGAGTTCATCTTGAAGCTCAATAAAATACCGATCTTCGAATCGAGTTCATCTAACAGCTCAATAAAATATCGATCTCTTGATCGAGTTCATCTTGCAGCTCAATAAAATACTGATCTTCGAATCGAGTTCATCTTATAGCTTAATAAAATATCAATCTCTAGATCGAGTTCATCTTGCAACTCTATAAAGTATTGATTTTTAGATCAAAGTTATCCTAATCATCAAAAAACTGATTTATCCAAGGCTACATCAAATAAAGTTTTAGAAAATTGTCCAAGAGATAGAAACACATGGCTCAAAATTTTTTTTCTTGGGCTACTTCTTTCATCCAAAAGCAACTTATTTCGGGCTTAAAGTCGGGGGGCAAGTGTTATGGAGGTTATCCTACATCAGCTAAATATCCTCATAACCCAAGAATTTTTGGATTGATAATTTTTTTTTTTAAGACTTGACTGTTGAGATCATCAGAAAGCCAACTTCATCAGAAGAGATCATAAAAAGACCGACCTCATCAGAAGAGGTCATCAGAAAGTTGATCTCATCAGAAGAGGTCATCAAAAGGCCGATCTCATCAGAAGGCCGACCTTATCAGAAGAGGTCATTAAAAGACTGACCTAATCAGAAGAGATTATCAGAAGGATGATCTTATCAGAAGAGATCATTAGAAGGCTGATCTCATTAAAAGAGATCATCAGAAGACTGACCTCATCGAAAGAGGTCATCAGAAGATCGACCTCATCGAAAGAAATTATCAGAAGGCTGACCTCATCAGAAGAGATCATTAGAAGTTGGTCTCATCAGAAGAGATCATCAGAAGACCGACCTCATCAGAAGAGATCATCAGAAGGTCGACCTCATTAAAAATGTTGAAATTTGTTATCTCAAGATTTGGTCCACGATAAGTCAAGAATGAGATTCACGAGCCATGAGAAGGATCAGCCAACATATAGTCGGGCTGACTTTGATATGCAGTCAAGCCGACTCGGGGTAAGATCGAGCCAACTTGGCCCGTATCTGAGCCAGCTGTCTCAGATGGAGAGAAAGTAGTACTCAGGCTAGACGTAGTCAAGCTGGCCCGACTGTGGACCAATCCGACTCGATGGAGGCAAATAGCATGATGGCGAACAACGCACGAGCATGCGAGTGGAAGCCTTTTAATAGGGTCTACAGCTCCTAACTTATGGACTAGATCTATTCATGGGGTCTATGGAGTTGTTGCGCTATCTAGCGGTTAGAGGAGCATGCAGGAGCTAATCGGATGGCTATTGAAATAATTAGGGTTTATAAGAAGACCTTCCAACCTAAGGAATAGAGTGAGTCTCGAGAAAACCTCTCAGGCGGTGCAGAGATAAGGCAGGGAGTGCTGGAGTATTACAGTAGCACCTTCTTGAAGGCATGGAGGCGGAGAGAGACTCGGTGGTGTAGCAGTCGAGGAGGGTATCTCAGTATAGAGTGCTAGGGGCTTCTTAGGAAGACCAAGTGCCAGGTCTTAGGAAGAGTCAGGGGTCTCAGGGAGTGCCAAAATCATCAAGAAAGTTGAGAGTGTGCTGGAATGGTGGGGTTGCCTAGAGACAAAAGCTAGGGCTTGATGTAGAGGCTGAGAGGATCACAAAGTGTCCAGGGATGTCAAGGACCTTGGACCAGTAGATCTATATATGGAGAAGATCCTCTTAAAATTTCTATGAGAGCATTGTATGGGTGAGTGCTTCTAGATTGAGAGAGAGGATTTGTGAGTTAAGATTGTATATTCTCTATTATTCTTTCTCGGTAGTGAAGCATTGCATGTCCCCTGGATGTAGGCACTTAGACCAAACCACATATATAATTGTGTTTGTTTGTTTTCTTCTATCTTTCCATGGCAACAGATGGTGCTATATCTTCTATAGGTGATCTTGAGCGGATGATCCATGTTTCATAATTGATGGATCTACCCTAATAGTGGTAATAGAGCCAGGAGGAGTCAGATTGTTCTAAGGAGTTGCTATGGTGGTGGTCAAGTTAGAAGAAGGGCACAATCAAGGAGGATGCTCTCATATGCAAGAAGAAGCCAGATGGAGCTCTATGTGAGGTGGAGCTCCAGGTGAAGATGGATCGAGCATGGGACTCAGTTTGGGATCAAGCAGTCTGGCTCAACTTCCATGTTTGTCGATCCATGAGCAGTAGGCGGTAGCCCCAAGACATAAAGGTGGTATCATACAGGAAGCTCTCAAATTTGAGATGGAGTTGAATATCTAGTCGAGATGGAGAATATTGAAATCTGGCGCCTCGAGATTCAGTCCATGATAAGCCAAGAATGAGATTCAGGAGCCATAAAAAAGATCAGCCAACATATAGTCGGGCCAGTTTTGATACGCAGTCGAGTCGGCTAGGCTCATATCTAAGTCAGCTCTCTCAGGTGGATAGAAAGTAGTGCTCAGGCTAGATGTAGTTGAGTCGGCCCGACTGTGGACCAAGCCGGCTCGATGTAGGCAAACAGCATGATGGCAAACAATGCACGGGCATGCAAGTGGAAGCCTTTTGATGAGGTCTACAGCCCCTAACTCATGGACCATGTCTATTCATGGGGTCGATAGAGCTGTTGCGTTATCTAGTGGCTAGGAGAGCAAGTGGGAGCTGATTGGATAGCTATTGAAATAATTAGGGCTTATAAGAAGACCTTCCAACCTAAGGAATAGAGCGAGTCTTGAAAAAATCTCTCAAGCAGCACAGAGACAAGGTAGGGAGTGTTGGAGTGCTACAGTAATACCTTCTTGAAGGCACTAGGACTGAGAGAGGCTCGACGGTACAGTAGCTAAGGAGGGTATCTTAGCAGAGAGTGCCAGGAGCTTCTTAGGGAGACCAAGCACCCGGTCTTAGGGAGAGCTAGGGATCTTAGGGAGTGCCAAGATCATCAAGGAAGCTAGGAGTATCCTGGAATGGTGGGGTTGCCTAGGAACAAAGGCTGGGGCTTGACATAGAGGTTGAGAGGATCACAAAGTATCTAGGAATGTCGAGGATCCTAGACCTATAGATCTGTGAGGAAGATCTTCTTAGAATTTCTATGAGAGCATTATATGGGTGAGTACTTCTAGATTGAGAGAAAGAATTTGTAAGTTGAGATTGTATCTTCTCTATTATTCTTTCTCGATAGAGAAGCATTGCATGTCCCGTGGATGTAGGCACTTAGGTCGAACCACGTATATGGTTGTTGATAGGAACGCGATGCTGTCGTTAAGACACCGTGTTTATCAGTTTAATCCGACTTCTTAAAATCATTAAAATTGCGTAGATAGTAGTGAGTCGGGTCGAATCCATAGGAAAGGTAGTGTTTTTAGATTTAAAATCTTTGATTTTATAAAAGAATAAAATAAAAAAAAAGTTTCGAGATCAAAAGTGAAGTCGGAAAATAAAAAGCGAAAATTAAAAGATGCAAAGATTTAAACTTGGTACTAAGATCTACTAGTTAGATCTTAGCATCTACTTGCAAAGCAATAATTTAAAGTGCAGAAATTAAATTGCAATAAAAATAAAAAGCAAGAAATTAAAATATAAAAATAAAATTTTTATTAACTAAAATTTTAGAATTTAAATACATAAAATTTAAAAAAAAAAAGATAATAAAATAAAATAGCCTGATCTCTGATCTTGGATCGGCATTGGCAGAAAGATGGTGTAGAAGCTCGGCTCTTCTTCTCGGCACCCGTTGCTTCGAAGCAGCCTTTAACCCATAGCCTGGCTTCGCCCTGTACCAAAGCTTCACCTTGATCGGAGATGTTAATTTCTGATGGCCTGGGGTCCTTTTTATAGAGCTAGGAGGGCTGGATATTTTTTCTAAAGGCAATATGGGACTAATAGCCTTTGTAATCATCAAAATACAAAGAAATTTGGATAAAATTTGAATCAAAATAGCTCAGATATGACTCTGGTAAATCTGATAAAATCCAGCCGTTCAACAGGAATCCAACGGTCCAAAAATCATCAAAATCGGATGCAGATAAGCTCAGATCGGGTCGGATTAAATTCTGGCCGTTGGATCGCGCTTGATCGAGGAAATCTGGCCGCAAATCGCGCTTCGGGAGTCTTGATCACCGCCGGCAGCATTCTGGACCGTCGGATCTTCATCACTTGGTTTTCTGGCCGTTGGATCGCGCCAGATAGCTTAATAGAATTTGAATCAAGCCTGGAAATCACCACCGCCGTCCGATCATGACCGCAATCAACCGCAGCCGTCCGATCGCGCAATTACTATTCCCATGGACCGCGATGGACCGGCCGCACCGCACACCGCAACCAATCAGCGCCGCTGTTGTCGGACGAAAAGACTGAATTACCCTTGTGAGCCGCGATAAATTTCTGTAGACCCTTAAGGGGTCTAGGTCCACCACGTGGCAATCTCTGATTCGCCGGAATTTGCTGAGCTGGCGGTCCACGCCTGGATCGTGGACCGGCTGATGGCTTCAACGGCTGAGTCGGCTTGATGGCTCGGCTTGGCTTGGTGGCTCGGCTTGCGGAGCCGGCTGAGCCGTTTTCTTTTTTATTTAATTTTTATTTATTTTATATTTTTAAAAATTCATATCTTTTTCATTTTAGCTCCGTTTTACTTGAAATTTATTTCGTTGTGATCAAAAAAATGAGCTCTTTCTATTGATAATAAAATTTTATTTTTTAATTTTTATTAATTTTTATTATTTTTTAATTAATTTTTTAATTAATAAAAATATGAATTTTTTCAAAAATTATATATAAATTGATTATTAATTCTTAAAAATTAATATAAATTAATTGATAAATTAATACTTTTATTGGTGAATTTATGATGCTTATCACACCCCCCAACTTAAGCTTTGCTCGTCCTCGAGTAAAGAAAGAATTTAGTTTTAAATACCTTTTAACTTTAGAGTTTCGAATTTTACCTAAGCAATTTTCAAAATGGCCATTGATATTCAGTAGAGCTTAAATGAGATATATCATTGGGGTATTAATACTTATCAATAGAAAAATTAAGTAAAGAACATTAAATTTTTCAGAACTTTTTCTAAATTATTCCACTTTTATCTCTGATTTGTCTAAACTTTCATATAGGCAGGTGTATTGCTACTTCCATCCTTCATTTATTAATTTTTATTTTCACATTGCCCACTTTTTGATGCGAATATCATTGCTTACTTAGGCAACGGGACCCGGTTACTCGGTGGGAAACCAATGTTTCTTTTTTTTTTTTTTTTTTTTTTTTTTTTTTTTTTAACGTTGTACCACTATTGAGTGTCTTAACTCCTTAAGCTTTCTATTTGATCCATGTAGCGAGTCTTGGGCCAATGACTCCCAAACCAGTTGGCTTTAGGGCACTAGGTATAGAATACCCCTCGGGCTTACTAGCTCGAATCAAATAGGCTACGAGTTAAGACTAGCTTTACAACGAGCTTCTTTGCCCTTCCCACCTTTTGACGCGAAACTCAATGCTTGCTTAGGCAAAGAGGCCCGGTTACTCAGTGAGAAGTACTTGGAAACTATTTTATTAAAATAAATTTTTATATGAAGAAACGTATAGTTACCCTACACAAGCCTATAAAAAGTAGACTTTTCTTTGATGCTAGTAGAAATAATTAGAAATGCTCCAAAAAAAATTTTTTATGTTCTGGACTTAACTCTTTATTGAATTTTCTTAATACTTGATTCCTCAATATCTCATAGATTCTCTGATCTGTGTATCAATTTTCTTTTTAAAAATGCTTAGTTTTAATTCGATTCTTAAGCATAATCAAGTATCTAAATACTAAATACTAACTTTTTCGAGGACTTAAAATTTTAAAATTTTTATTTTTCCTCTCCCCCCAACTTAATCGACATTGTCCTCAATGGAGAAGAAAAAATAAAGGATGTAATAAAGAACATGGAAGAATACACCTAACTCAGTATATATATATTTTTATTTATTTATTTATTTATTTATTTATTTATTTTTTTTTTGGTCCAGCACATGCCTTTGAAAATTTGAGCTCTCCCTCCAACTTATTCAAATTATCCTAAAAAAGAAAATAAAAAGATAAATTAGATAAAAACTAAATATTGGGTTGCCTCCCAACAAGCGCTAAGTTTACCGTCTTCAGCCAGACACAATGTAGCTCACTATCCTGTGTCGAATATTGGATTGACAAATTCCAATGGTTTTGGATTGCCAATCTCAGAAAGTTGATGTTGATTTTTAATCCCATTATTGATATATTCACTGTTAATTTTTGGGATATATTTTATGATTCCATTCTCAGACCCATGTTTATTAAGAATTACTCCTATTTGTTCTTCTAAAATGCTCATGAATGGAGTTTTAGGAGTTAAGTTTGATTCAATGGGTGCTGGAATGGTGACTAAAGGCGGTTTTAATTCTGGAGGTAAATTAATGTGATCCTGCTTAAACAACTCCATTGACATTTCATTACATGCCTTTTGATTTTTATAAGAAGAACCAGCTTCTAGGGTTGAAGGGAATAGGACATTAGGTTTATAAGTCTCGGGTAAATCATCTATTCTCTTTTCCCTTATTTCTATCTCATTTAAACTGGAACTAGCATCAGTACTAATTCCTGGCTTGGGTTCTTCTATGTGGTTAGTCTCAGTACTAACCAGTTCCTCTAAATTTTTCATTTTGGCTAGCATCAGTACTAGCCTCTCTCACCTGGTCTTGGTATGGGTCCATAAGAATCCTATAGCTTTTAAGTTCAGGAATTACTTTGGTATTCTCAAATTGGAAGATTCTTAGATGAAACATTAGATTGATAATTTAATCCAGGTGGTTGGTAGTCATTAGGTGGGTTATTTGAAATTGGTAGGTTCGGTAGTTGATCTAGTTCTCTCCTCATGTTAGACTCAACTAATTGTCCTATTTGAGCTTCTAGTCTGGCGATAGATTGCTGTTGAGTTAGAATTAATTGTTGAAGTTGGTTAAATCTATCATCAGCTAGATTGGTCTGTTGAGGAGGTGGGTATGAAGGCTGATTATAATATGATGGCTGGTTAAACTGACTAGGCTGACCATTATTATAGGCATAATTTTGATAATTTTGCTCAAGTGAAATTTGGGTCTGAGCCTGAGTCTGTTGGGATGTCCAAGAAAAATTAAAGTTACTCCAATCTGAATTATATGAATTTGAAAATGGGTCATTAATCAATTTGGAGTATCCTTGAGTAGCTTGAACTTGTTCTTGGATAAAATATGGAAACTGTGCAGTCATAGGATATTCACTTACATGATGGGTTGGACTAGCACAGATTGAATAATTCTCCTGATAATTAGAAGATTGTTGACCTAGGGTTAGGAGTTGATCTATTTTCTGATCAAGAAGGTCAACTTTATCTAATTTTTGGACTATTAGATTTATATTAGCCATTTGATTATTATGTTTAATGTGAATCAACCATTCAATTAAGTTCAACTAAATCAGAAAAAGCGATTTCCTACCATGCATGTATTAGTGTAACCCTAATGTATGGTTTAAAAATTTTTAGAATATTTTTTTATTTATTATTATTATTATTATTTTATTATATTAAAAATTAATTTTTTTTAATTATTTTTATTTGTTAATTTTAATTTAATTTAATTTAATTTAATTATTAATTTTTAGTTAGTTTAATTTTTATTTTATTTTATTTTTAGAGGAGAAAGGAGAAGAAAGAAAAAAGAGTTCTAAAGAAGAGGTCCTAAGGAGTCCTAGAACTAAGAAGAAAGAGAAGAATTCGGTTTAATTAGATCTAATGTTGGTTAGCAATCAAGTTGGTCAATCAATCCTGACTAAGGGTTATCCTAGATCTAGACAGCTCCTAACTGCCAAGGTCACCTTCAAGCCCTCCAAGTGTAGGATTAGCCAATCAACTAGCCAGGTAAGTGTAAGGTCGGTGGGAGTCCCCCCGTTGCTTGCCTTAGACACCAATTGTGCTTGGCCAGGTAAGCGAACGGAACCAATTAGAAACCACCTTCCTTCGGGCCCAATCGTCCCTGAACCACTTTCCTAGACACCAGTCAAATTGACTTATCCTAACCCGGTTCAACTCTTAGGATTCCTTGTCCTATTGAGCTCGAGTTCCTAGGGTTGATGTCTAATTGATTTTAAAATTAAAGGCTTAGGTCAATGCAGGATGCTGGTTGGTTGTTTGTGGGCTAAGGAAGGGTGATCAAATCCCCACCTTATCTTGTTTAATTGGGTTGTGCCCTTAATTTGATTTAATATGAATATGCACGAAAAAAAAATTCAATCAAAGGGTTTTATGCAATTTAAACTAGATGCATGCAACTAATTAAATTCTGAAAGGCTTACCTTGCCTCCAGCAATCACCAAAAAAAAAAAATAAAAATAAAAATAAAGATAAAAATAAAACTAATATGATGCATGCTCTAGTTAGATTTCTAATCTTATCATGAGATTTTTTAATTAGGTTTAAATGAATATTTTTTTAAATTAATTTAAAAATAAAATAAATAAATAAATAAATAAAAAGAAAAGAGGACTAGGGTTAGGATTGATCTCACCAGGCAAAACTTCTGATTCTTTTTCGTTTTTTTTTTTTTTTCTGCAAAATAATAAAAAAAATTAGTAAGAAAATAAAAATTTTATTTATAATTTATTTATAGAAAAATCAAAGAGATCAAAAATTTAATATCCGTGCCTTCCCCGGCAACGGCGCCAAAAACTTGGTGCGTTTGCCGAAATTATTTTTAATAAATCAAAGAAATCAAAATCAAAAATCAAAAATCTTCCCCGGCAACGGCGCCAAAAACTTGATAGGAACGCGATGCTGTCGTTAAGACACCGTGTTTATCAGTTTAATCCGACTTCTTAAAATCATTGAAAATTGCGTAGATAGTAGTGAGTCGGGTCGAATCCACAGGGAAGGTAGTGTTTTTAGATTTGAAATCTTTGATTTTTGAAAAGAAAAAAAAAAAAAATTTGAGTTTTGGAGATCAAAAGTGAAGTCGGAAAATTAAAAAGCAAAAATTAAAAGATGCAGGAATTTAAACTTGGTACTAAGATCTACTAGTTAGATCTTAGCATCTACTTGCAAAGCAATAATTTAAAGTGCAGAAATTAAATTGCAATAAAAATAAAAAGCAAGAAATTAAAATGCAAAAATAAAATTTTTATTAATTAAAATTTTAGAATTTAAATATATAAAATTTAAAAAGAAAAGAAATAAAATAAAATAGCCTGATCTCTGATCTTGGATCGGCATTGGCAGAAAGATGGTGTAGAAGCTCGGCTCTTCTTCTCGGCACCCGTTGCTTCGAAGCAGCCTTTAACCCATAGCCTGGCTTCGCCCTATACCAAAGCTTCACCTTGATCGGAGATGTTGATTTCTGATGGCCTGGGGTCCTTTTTATAGAGCTAGGAGGGCTGGATATTTTTTCTAAAGGCAATATGGGACTAATAGCCTTTGTAATCATCAAAATACAAAGAAATTTGGATAAAATTTGAATCAAAATAGCTCTGATATGACTCTGGTAAATCTGATAAAATCCAGCCGTTCAACAGGAATCCAACGGTCCAAAAATCATCAAAATCGGATGCAGATAAGCTCAGATCGGGTCGGATTAAATTCTGGCCGTTGGATCGCGCTTGATCGAGGAAATCTGGCCGCAAATCGCGCTTCGGGAGTCTTGATCACCGCCGGCAGCATTCTGGACCGTCAGATCTTCATCACTTGGTTTTCTGGCCGTTGGATCGCGCCAGATAGCTTAATAGAATTTGAATCAAGCCTGGAAATCACCACCGCCGTCCGATCATGACCGCAATCAACCGCAGCCGTCCGATCGCGCAATTACTATTCCCATGGACCGGATGGACCGGCCGCACCGCACACCGCAGCCAATCAGCGCCTCTGTCGCCGAGTGAAATGACCAGATTGCCCTGTGAGCCGCGATAAATTTCTGTAGACCCTTTAAGGGTCTAGGTCCACCACGTGGCAATCTCTGATTCGCCGGATTTTGCTGAGCTGGCGGTCCACGCCTGGATCGTGGACCGGCTGATGGCTTCAACGGCTGAGTCGGCTTGATGGCTCGGCTTGGCTTGGTGGCTCGGCTTGCGGAGCCGGCTGAGCCGTTTTCTTTTTTATTTAATTTTTATTTATTTTATATTTTTAAAAATTCATATCTTTTTCATTTTAGCTCCGTTTTACTTAAAATTTATTTCGTTGTGATCAGAAACATGAGCTCTTTCTATTAATAATGAAATTTTATTTTTTTAATTTTTATTAATTTTTATTATTTTTTAATTAATTTTTTAATTAATAAAAATATGAATTTTTTAAAAATTATATATAAATTGATTATTAATTTTTAAAAATTAATATTAATTAATTGATAAATTAATACTTTTATTGGTGAATTTATGATGCTTATCAGTTGTGTTTGTTTATTTTCTTCTATCTTTTCAAATCAATAGGTGGTGCTATATCTCCTATAGGTGATCTTGGGTGGGTGATCTATGTTCCATAGTTGATAGATCTATCCTAACAAGAAGAGATCATCGAAAGGTCGATCTCAGTAGAAGAGATCATCAGAAGGATGATCTTATTAGAAGAGGTCATTAAAAGGCTGATCTCACCAAAAGAGATCGTCAGAAGGTCGATCTCATCAAAAAAAGTCATCAAAAGGTCGATCTTATCAGTAAAGATCATCAGAAGGCTGATTTCATCAGAGGAGATCATTAAAAATCTGACCTCATCAGGAGGTCAGTCTCATCAAAAGATCGATCTCATCGAAAGAGATCATCAGAAGGCCAATCTCATCAAAAGAGATCATCATAAAGTCAACCTTATCAGAAGAGCTTATCAAATGGCCCACTTCATCAAAAGAGGTCATCAAAAGGCCAAGCTCATCATAAAGCCAATCTCATGGAGGTTGAGCTAATTATATTGCTGACCTCAACTGAAAGTTGAGCTCATCATAAAGTTGACCTCAACCCAAGGATGAGCTCATTAAAAAGCCGACCTCACAAAAGTTAAGCTCATTATTTTGCTGATCTCAATTAGAGGTTGAGCTCATCATAAAGTCAACCTCTTAAAGGTTGAGTTCATCATAAATTCGACCTCACCGAGGTTGAGCTCATCATAAAGCCAACCTCGTAGAGGTTGAGCTCATCATTTTGTTGACCTCATGGAGGTTGAGCTCATCATAAAATTGACCTCAACTAGAGGACGAGCTTATTAAAAAGCCAATCTCACGGAGGTTGAGCTTATCATATTGCTGACCTCAACATAGGTTGAGCTCATTAAAAAGCCGACCTCAAAGAGCTTGAGCTCATCATTTTATCAACCTTAACTAGAGATTGAGCTAATTATAAAGCCAATCATACGGAGGTTGAGCTCATCATATTGCCAACCTTAATAGAGGTTGAGCTCATCAAAAAGCTGACCTCATGGAGTTTGAGCTCATCAATTTATCAACCTCAATTAGAGGTTAAGCTCATCATAAAGCTGACCTCATGGAGGTTGAGCTCATCATATTGCCAACCTCAATGTCAAATCAGAGATTGAGCTCATTAAAAAGCCGACCTCACAGAGATTGAGCTTATCATAAAGTCGACCTCATGGAGGTTGAGCTTATCATAAAGTCAATCTCATGGAGGTTGAGCTCATCATAAAGCCAACCTTACAGAGGATTGAGCTCATCATAAAGCCGACCTCAATCAAAGGATGAGCTCATTAAAAAGCTAACCTCATGGAGGTGGAGCTCATCATATTGCCAACTTCAATAGAGATTGAGCTCATCAAAAAATCGACCTCACGGAGGTTGAGCTCATTATTTTGTCAATCTCAGTCAAAGGTTGAGCTCATTATAAATCGACCTCATAGAGATTGAGCTCATCAATTACCGATCTTAATAGAGGTTGAGCTAATTAAAAAGCCGACCTCACGAGGTTGAGCTCATCATCTTACCCAACCAGAGGTTGAGCTCTCATAAAGCCAATCTCTCGGAGGTTGAGTTCATCATAAAGCCACCCTTACAGAGGTTGAGCTCACAATAAAGCCGATCTCGTGGTGGTTGAGCTAATTATTATCAACCTCAACTGGAGGTTGAGCTCACCATAAGGTCGACCTCATGAAGATTGAGCTCATCATAAAGCCGACCTCAACTTGAGAATGAGCTTATCAAAAAATCGACCATCGAAGGTTGAGCTAAATCATTTTGCCAATATCAATCACAGAGGGTAGCGTACCTCATAAAGGCCTCGATCTCTTGAAGGTTGAGTTCACCCTAAAGCCGACCTCATGGAGGTTGATCTTATTATAAAGCCAACCTCATGGAGGTTGATCTTATCATTTTGTCG
This sequence comes from Cocos nucifera, assembly GCA_006176705.1. Taxonomy (NCBI): domain Eukaryota; kingdom Viridiplantae; phylum Streptophyta; class Magnoliopsida; order Arecales; family Arecaceae; genus Cocos; species Cocos nucifera. The sequence goes on along the minus strand of QRFJ01000529.1, from coordinate 3,695 downwards.
ACCTCAACTAGAGATTGAGCTCATCATAAAGCTATCCTACCAACGCGGTATACAATTCAGCATCAGAAAAAATCTAGAATTCTTCAATCTTGATACAACTATCATTCAGCTAGGCTATAGCTATCTTCCAGCTACTCTACAGCTAGACTCCACTTAGGTTAATGGCCAATAGCTGATATCCAGCCGATCATTCTATTAAAACTAATTAATAGCCTAACAAACTTTTCTTAAGGCCTAAGCAAACTCCTCTATAAATAAAGAAGGAGGGTATCCTTCCAGAAGATAAGCTCAAACACAAGATTTATGGAAGAAAGTCAATCCACTCTCTACTCAAACCCTCTCTTTCTACCTTCTAGAACTTTCATTTTCATTATCTGTTCACAAGGCTTCAGCTAACTCAAGCATCGAAGGATCCTAAATCGGAGGGTACCCTACTGATTCTTGGAATTTTTCTTGTAGGTTGGTCTGTGATCCACATCGACTCAACCCTAGATCAGCTCTCCAGCGTAAGTTCCTCTCAACGGTCTGAAGTCTTGCTACAATAGGTGGATATGAGAATTAGAGGTGCTCATGCGGATTAAAATTTTCTTATGGAAGATGCTATTGAATAGGATACCTAGCAAACAATTCTTACTTCAGCAAGACATTATCCAAATGGCTCAAGGCTATCGTGATTTGTGTGCCAAGCCAATTGGAGGACATTAAATGTGCTTTGTGCATTATTCACAACTCTTCCAAAAAATGCTGGTCTTTGAGTATGCACCCTTTTTTTTTTAGTAAAACCATATAACCCAAAATGAATATATAGTTATAGTGTATACCAAATTTCTGTAAACCAAAATGCTACCCAAACCCAACAAATAATGTAAAAAGGGATACATAGCAGTTAAAAATAATGCATTATAAGAAGGTGAAATACAAACCAGGAACAAGCAATAATGATTATGAGTATGAAGCTTGTCATTAAGCGCTTTGATAATGTAAGATTACAAATCTAGGAAAGATATAGGAAGCTTGGATGGTTTAAGTGAAAATCTGAAATGCAACACAACCATTGACATCCTATGCTGAGAAGATGGTATGTAGCATCTTCTTTGCTGAGTATGCTAGATAGTTTATGTTATGGACATTGTCTACCACCCAAATTGACCTTCCCCTTCTTGTACCACAACTGAGCACTCACTAATGACTCGATAAGACTACCTTGGATATCAAAATGAAAATCGAGATGGACCGACTCTATTTCATCAGCCTCTTTCCGATCCAGCTCCGACATTTATCGGTCCTGTGGTTGGGATCTTGCCAACTCCATAGTCGAATCTCATCAAGAATAGGAAAGAAGCCTCATGATCAACTGAAGAAAAGATGATGCCCTAGAAATCTCAGGCACAAGCTCCAGCATGAAGCCTCAGCTCTATACCGATACTAGATTGCCAGCTTATTCATGCGGATAAAATTCATAACTAACATCCATGACTAACAACTTTGATTCACAGGTAAGTAAGAAGATTTCTATCCTAACAACCTATCAGAACGTAGCCTAATTGCCTATTGATTTTGGCTAACAACCTACAAGCTCTATCTTAATATAAAAGAGGTACCAAAAGGACCCTCAGGTGAGACTAATTTTTCAGAGGGGAAAAACCACATCTCTCTCCCTCGTTCTCACTCTCATCATTTTTCATCTTTCCTGCACTATTCTCAAGCTTCGGCTAACTTAAGCATTGGAGGATCCCTTGCCAAAAAATCGCCAATGAGTGTAGACTTTTCTTGCAGGTTCTCTTTTGGTGCTTCAGCTCTTGATCGACATCCAACCTTAATCGCAACCTCTTCATGCTAGAGACTTGTAGCAATATATTAGCGCTAAAGAAAGGGTCAAGCCCATTTTAGAAAGAAAGAGAGCATGGTGCGAATGAGAGCATATAATACTACTGCCTCTCATTGATAATCCCTCTACTACAACCAGAGCAGCATCGCCCAAGGGTCTGCCACCATACAGCCTCTTATTATGATGGACTTGCAACTATTTGATGCCCTCACTCATCAGATTTAGGTGCTAACTAGTGCCATGCAATGGCTCCAGCAGTTGGCCGAGCAGCAGCAATATCCGAAGCTGATTTCTTAGGCGGCTCCTTCCTAACCAATGAAGAGTACATCAGATCCAGGCACTAACCAGTGTTGTGCAATGGCTCTAGCAAGAATGGGTGTGAATATGCAGCAACATCTGGAGCTGATCCTACGTCACTCGCCTCTTCACCATCGAAAGTCATAGATCAGAGATGCCATCTCTAGTTTAATAGTTACACCGCTGTGTCTGCTCTTGAGGCTTAGATCCTAATGAAAATTGAAGGCTAAGGATATCTTAGGCCCAAACAACCTAAGAAGCCCATTTGGACCAGCCCACAACAAAAATTTTCAGGCCTATCAAGTGGACCAAGCCTGGTCCCCTTTGGGTTGGGGTAATACAATTATGCATGTTAATTTTAAGGAGAAATTTGTGATGGAAGGAGAAATTCCAATTTTGAACTATTAACTAGATCAAGTTTTGGATAAATACTGATTGTACCCTATCATGCCCCAAATCTAGGACATAATACAACCTTGCTATCAAGGGGTATTATCTATGATAACACAAAGCCAATAATTATAATCTATGTAAATCCATCACAAATAAAATAGAATAAGAGAATCCAATTCCATCATTTATTAAGTAATTAAACAATTAGTAATCAAAGTAACTAAATCCAAATTTTAATACAAAAATTCATAACCTCAAAATTCATAAAGTTGTTAACTATAAATTCTTTAATGATGCATCATTTAAGAGAATAACAAATACTACAAAAATAAACATTTCATAGTATAATATTAAAAGACAAGTCATAAAACCCATCATGCATGCATAAATTATTTGGATATTTCATAAAAATGATTGCAAATAAAATTATAGGTTATTTTTTGCCATGAATTTGTATCATAGTTCAAAAAATTGCTCACAGATATTTATGCTACCTTCACTTTATACTTGTGACAGGGTTTGTGTGGTAATCAATGGAATTCTTATTTCGTTTGCTAGCTTTATACCTACTAACAAGACCAAATTTTGTATGGATGCAATCTTCAAGTATCAATCTTCCCCAATTCTAGAGGTTAGATGTAGCCCAAAAAGGCCTACACAAAATTTAAGGCACCCAAAATAAGGGCAAAAAAGAAGGAAAGGGAGAGAAGAAGGCTCTCAATGAGAGTTTTCTTCTTCAATGGAAATTGAATTGGAGTCGGATTCTAGGGCTCCTCTCTATAAATAATGACCCTCTTCGCTCCATGATGCGCCATAGCTGACAACTCTTCCTGCCTCCTTGTTTATGTTCCTCTATTTTTGTCTTGCTTGATTTTGGATGACTTTCATCATGCCCGCTGATGGTTGTCATTACAACACAAATAAAAATTTAATTTGATCTTACTATAGATTAGAATAGTGATGAATTGGATGTCAATTTTCTCAAAGATTGAAGGCTAAGTTACGTTCAATTTTAATTAAAAAAATAAAATTTTAAATTAATTTATAAAATAAAAATTTTAAAAAAATATATTAGAGAGGATAAATTTAGATTTAGTAAATTAAAATAAAAAATAAATAATAATTAATAAAGATTTAAAAATTAATTAATTTTTTTAAAAAAAAATTTATCTCTCTT